>CM053270.1:52553424-52714311 GCA_028583415.1 Protea cynaroides | reverse complement strand
CCAAAATGGCTCTCTATGAGCTAGAATCCACAGAATCCAGAATATGAAGTTTTATCAAACAAACCCTAAACCAATTATGATTAAAGGAGGGTTCTAGGTTACCAATTGGTACACCAATTCGTTCTAGGATAGGTCTAATATGTTCTTGAGTTGACCTAGGGAGTTTAGACACGAGTGGGGCCAAGCCCAACCGTCGAAATACAAATCAGACCAATTCTATGATCGTGCAGTCGATTACAGGGGTGCGGTTGATCAGGCTCATTTCATCAACTTGATTGATCGACCACAAGGCCTATTTGCTTCAATTTGACCATGCTTCGAATGGGTCGACATTCTAATAGGTTATTAATGGATCGTACATGTCATAGGCATGATCTAAGTCTTACCTAAGATCCGATACACTACTAAACTAATTCGGAAATTAGTGTCATGTAAGTGGGAAGACCTGTCATATGGCAAAAAATTCAAATTAACTCAAAATTTTGGGTGCGGCTCTACACCCAAAGCCACCAAAGCTATTAATGAGAACCAAGCTACGAGATCCTACCAAGTTTTTCCGATTTCATCTTGACCACATTCACAACATCGAAGATTGTCGACATCTAAGGTGGGAGATAGAAGACCTGATTCAGTGGGGGGTTTTATGATAACTACGTTGGTCATGGGCAACAAGACCCTCTTAGAGCTGATCAGGGGGAAGGAAGAGCTCCTACAAGAAGAAGAAGCCCAACACCTCCCAGAAGGAGAAGAGCTCAGCATTCCTAAGGGGAAGAAGTTCTGGCAGAGAAGGTCGACCCTACATAAGGAGTCCTAATCGGGGCAATCAAAGGAGAGAGACCGAAGAAGAGAGACAGCAGAGGGGATGCCATGACGAAGCGAGTAGACAACTAAATCTTCGTCCAAAAGATGATCACGAGCCAGAAGACAACAATAGGCTAGCCCCTCTTAAGCATGAGGTCAATATGGTCTGATTTGGATTAGTCACAGAAAATGGCTCGGATCGAGTCTGCAACAAAGTAAACGGAGAGAAGGCTGCAACAAATGATTCCTCTAAAGAATTCTTTCCCATAGTCTCCCATAAATTCTACATCATTGATTCTCGAAAAAAGATCCTCTCCTGTTGCTAAGGTGTCAACGGGCCGGTCTAGGCCAAATCGGTGTCTGGTTTTATAGGGCCTGACCGAAGCATGTCCATTAAAAGGGCTAGATGGGCTGCACTATGTATTTTAACTAATGGACCAGTCAGGTTTCGAGTTGTTATCAGACTGGTTCATACTACAAGCCCAGTAGGAAACCCATTAAGGTCATCCAAAAGGCTGAGTAATGAAGTTAAGGTTTAATATTTGGTTTAATTCGGTCTGATCCGGTCCATTATCTAGTCTGGGATCATCGGTTCGATTTTTTTTATCCAGTTTCAGACTAGCCCAGACCGGACCAGGACCAATAGGATACGTCATACCTCAATCCGAAACATGTCCAGTAATAGTTCGGTCCAGGTTGGTTTTGGATTAGTTCAGGCTTATTCGATCCAGCCTATCTGTTTGATCCTAAAATTGACACCCTTACCTCTCACCCACTCACCAATCATCCATCTGATGAACTGAAATGCATCGACATACGTGTCAAGCATCTCAACTGGACAACAAGAATAATCTAGATCCAGCTTGATTCTCACATATTGATTGATGTGATGTAAGAAATTCTTCCCACACTGGGGTGCAACAAACAGCAAAGAGTACCCTACCGAGCAAGGGTTCGTAGTGGCAAAACTGGATATTCGTAGTGGCAAAACTGGATATTCCTCCCTAAGGATTACGATCTCCTTGCTCCTCTGATATGATTTACAAGTCATACTATACACACTCTCTCTCTCTCCCTCCATCTAACCTGAAACTCATTGGTGGATGGGATTGCAGTCTTCTACCTATTCGTAAACATTTACAGACCAAAGAAACAAGTGGTACAATGGAAAAAAAAATTTAAGTGGCAGTTGATGCATTCATTCCCCAATCAAGGAGTCAAAAGTCAAAGGAGGTTGCTGCTTTGTTTTTTCAATATCAAGTTGGTGCAAGGTCAGTTGGTTTTGTCGGTTCTTCTCTTTTTTTGTGAGTGGAGGTGGGAAATGGATCCGCCCATGTTGTCGTTTTTGGGAGTCTTCCTCTTGCGAGGATCTGCTTTCTGTTGTACAATCTTTTGTCAAATAGTGAATGCATAAATTTGCCCATTTGAATAAAAAATTTTAAATATAGGAAGAGGTAAGGGTTTTTGGTTTCTCAAGCTTTTTCACATGGGTATTGAAATTGATAAATATCGATAAATTAATATAATCTCGTTCTGATGCAAAATAAAAATAAAAAAAATCTTACCCTCATCATATAGATAGATAGAAAATGATTTTTTCATACCATTATTGAATCGGTTGTTTGGTTGTTAACAAAGACGAAATACAATTTTTTATACGATGCAAATTATAGCTTTTATTTGGTATGAAATATACTTTCTAATTCGATACGAAATATGGTTCTAATTTGGTACGGAATTTGGTTTTATTCCAATGTGGACCAATAGAATATGTATGTGATAGTATGAGTGTGTGACCCGGTATATAAACGGCATATTGTATCTAACAGGTATATAATTTGATATATAAATAGTATAACAATCAATATACAAATCGATATAATGTACGGATGTATCAATAGGATATCGTACCATACCAATTAACTATATGATACCAAATTTTGAACCATTACCCTACCAGATAGAAAACTATATACCAGTATCGATGTAAACAATACAGATTTCGATATATATTTTTGGTATTAAATTGACACCTTAGCGAAGTAGTAATTTCACAAAACCATGTGAAAGAGCACAAATGGATGCTCTTTTGCCCCCAAAATATATAAGAAAATGGGAAGTGATTAACGTCCCCTACAAGCACCATTTTAGGAATCATTTCAAATCGATTAGAATCGACCAATCTGAACTAGGATCGATTGTGTAGTATCTGTTTCAGTATTGTTGGCAAGGATAGTTTCAAATACTATTGAACGATTCTTGGGAATTTTGTAGCCAAACCCAAGCCAATCCTAATCTAATCGAGATTGCCGACCATCCTAGCCCCAATACCATGCATTAAAACCTTGCTTGCAAATATTTTTGTTCTAATCGAATACACCATTGCTCGAATCAAATCCATTTACTAACGACCTTGTCCGAATCCAATTCAAAATCTACTGGATGTATAAAAGAACAAATTCAAATTCAATTTTTAACCGGATATCTCGTTAAAACCCAATTCGAATTTGAAAACGATACATTACATATTTTTGAAATGTATGTACAATAATAACTATCGAAAACATAAAATTACAATTTTATTACATACCTTTCATAATCTGTCATTTTACAATTAACTAAAACATCAGTTAAAGGAAAGAAATACATCTTATAAATTTATTTCATCTTTTAAGTGAAGGAATATATTTTTTTACACTATATGCATTGTAACCCATAAGCTACACTGTTCGTGGATAAGGCTACATTGTTCGTGAATGCATATTTCCGCTCCGTTTAGGTGATATCTAAATTCGTATCTGAATCTGATATCAACTATCCGATTTGGCGTCTAAATTCGATTGTTCAGATTGGAATTTCGCTAAATGGATGCAAATACGAATCAAATCCGAATTTTTGACTATCCGTTTATATCTCTACAATTTAGCTACACCTACGAGTAAGGTGCAACATTTGCACTGGAACCGTTTATCAAAATCAGACCGAACCATTTACACCGGAACCTAAAGACCGTTTAGTAATCGATTCAGTTCTGGTTTGAAATTTGCCACCGTTTACCTAAACCGGATCGAACCGTTTAAACCATTTAAACCGTCAAGTTACATTGGCTAAAAACCGATTAAATCGAATAGAGTGTAAATCGTTTATTCCTTAAATGCTAAACTACTAAAACCTAATCTCATTCCCTATATTGTTAATAAATTATTTCCAAGACGAAAATGCCAATCCCAACCCCACCCCAATTAGTAAACTATTTTCCTAAGAAACCAACCCTAACCCAAATTAATATACTATTTTCCCAAGACCCAATCTCAATTCTCAAAGCTTAAACCATAAAATCAAAACGGTAAAACTAGAAAACACAACAGACATTAACTATTACTCTATTAGGCATAACAGCATTACAATAGTTTCATTCTCTCCAGTCTAGATTCTCTCGTCTCTCCTACCCATATGAAGTTTGAACTTTCAACTTAGTCTTTGATGTTTGAGCTGTTAGAGTCGAACCCCACTCATTGCTGGTGTTGGATGCTGGAGAAAGTCAGAAGGTATACTCATCTATTACTCTTTTTAGTTTTTACAATACAGTGATAGTGATACACTGTTCGATTATTCAGGTGTACTTTGTGGCCAACAATATCTCCATCAACAAGGGGAACGTAAGATTACCAAATGATGCACATTTTTCTTTAATTATTAAAAATCGATTAATAACCAATGTGTAAAACCGTCCATAAACCACAAACAAAACCGATTAAAAAAAGACTGTTTAAAAACCGATAAATCGAAAACCGATTACTAATCAGTTTTGATTTCAATTTTGACACCGTTTAGTTAATTGGTTCGATTTTGATTTTACTCTCTTATACACCGTATTGCACCAAATCGGATCGTTAAATCAATTATAAACTGTTTAACACCCTTACGCACAAGTATCCAGCCTCACCGTCTTTAAATATCCCAGTGCTGGAGATTTCTAAAAGAATAGGAAAATATAAAAAATTGGTCTTTTGGGATATTTTCAATTGTTTATGAAATATTAATTTCTTGACGGTTCTAGAAGACAACCCGCAAATGATAGGAGGGAACAGACCATCTTTTATCCTTTCTGAGTGAGTCTATAACGACGTTAGAGTGCTACAATCTCCTAAGCGTTTTTCACATCTCTGAATGCGAAATATGGTCGTTGCCAGAATCGGCTGGGACTTATAAGAGAGGTGACCTGATTCCAGTAAAGATCATATTCCAACAATGACCATTTTCAGTCTACTTCCATCATGTCCTATTAGTGAACAAGGAAAAATTTTATCTAGACGAGTGAATAGATTGACTTTGAAACAACAATGATTAATAAGACTTAGGTTTTAGTGTATACGAGTTATTGAATGAGCAATACCGCATTTCGATGACTTTCATTCAATATATCCTATCCTCTCTCATTATACGGATTCATATCGTCTCCTCCCAAATCTCTGGGAGGATGCGGCAGCCTGCCCTGGATGGCCCCCCAAGTGGCTCTCAGGTGAATCCGAGACCCATGTCTCAGCCTACACGCCCTGCCGGCTCAGCTTGTCGGCTGGGTGTCAGCTCAAACATGGGTCTCAGATTCACGGAGAGCCACGTAGCGGCCATCCATGGCAGGCTACCGCTGTCCTCCTAGAACCATTGGGATGAGAGGATGCGGATCCCTCATTATACACACGTACTTACCTTTTTACAAAACTATTTAAATTTATATTGTGAAGTTTTTAACAAAATTACCTAAATATCCATACATCAATAACTGTTAAAAAAAAATTTCATTCTATACACCAAGTAAAATGACAATTTTATCCTCATATACAAAGACCAATATTTGTCTTATAGTGGTCATAAAATAAAAGAGAGGTTATAACTTCTGTTGTAGCGGACTTGATTACAAACATTTTTTCCCATAATTAAATTTAATAGAATTATTTAATTCTATTATTTAATTCTATTTAATTTTTCAAAACATACAAAATATTTCCTTTTTATTTTTTAATAAAATTTATTTATTTTATTTTATTTATTTATTTTCTTACAAAAGCTCATCACCTATATTGAGATCGGCTAGAACAAGACGACAACTGAAGTTAAAATAAAACCAGAAATTGAAAGCGAAATCATTTAAAACCATATAATTAAAACCGAATAGAAACCAAATAAATCGAACAGATATAACTGGAATCAATTGGAATGGGTCAGAATCGATCAAAAGTCACTAGAATTAGTGGCCTGAATTGGGAATTGGGCTAGTAATAGGTATCGACCATGGACCTGTTCAGATCGATCCCAATCCAGTTTGACCAAGACTGATCCTACAAAAGAGGCAAGAATCGGAGACTGCTATCAATTTGAATCAGCTGATCCGATTCCACCATTTAGAACCATGATCAGAGCTTGGCAGATTTCAATCCAAATAAACCGATCCGATCCTGATTCCTAACACCTTAGCTTGGAATTCATGCATGTCAAAAGACTCCAATCCTACCAAATCCTGCATTAGGTGTGGGACCTAATTTTCTTCTCCCTTGGGAACATATAAGTGTCGTATGCTTATAGGAGTGTTGCCATGAGAGAATTTCACTTCAATATATTTGCAAACAGTATATAGATTATAGAGTTAAGAAAATATTAAAAAAAATTGATTTTATAATATTACAGTTAAAACTATAGATAATTCTCTGCATTATTATTATTATTATTATTATTATTATTGATATATTTTTTAATCAAATCAACTTTAATCATATCCCACTTATTCCTTTACCTAATGTTTGTCATATGCAGAAATTTGTGTTCTGATAAGTTAAGAATATTTCGATTCTTTAAAATGATAAAAAAAATAAAAGTCAACACAAAAAGTTACAAAAAGCATCACAGAAACTACAAAACTGTAACTTAACCAGATTTATTTGCTCAAAAAAAAAAAAAACCCCTTTATAAGACATACATAGGTGAAGTTGAATGATGGTCATATGAATTGATGGAAATATAATCCATCATAAGTGATTGTTATCTATAATTATTTTTTGAGTAAATGACTGATGAATGATGAAGTTGAAAATAATTATATCATAAGTGCTATTTTCTTTTTTCTTTTTTATTTTTTGGATAAAATGTTTCATATATAGTCATGCTCGTGCAAAATCATAGTTTCAGCTGTTGGATGTGACTGAGAGGGAGAAAGTGTAATCTCTTCTTACTAAATGAAGAACCAATGTCCTGATATTGCACATACCACTTGTGTAAAATCGTCCCCTTATTTCACTATAACTTTCTAGAGTGTAGTCAATGGACATAAGTCGTTGCCACAGTGTGGGAATTTTAGAACCCTAATATAGTTGCATGGTTATCTTATTTATTTATTTATTTTTTCCCTTAAAAAGCCCTCCTAAGAAGAGCAAGGGAGGGGGTTGAAGAGATAGTTGATGTAGTCCAAGAGATAATTGATGTAGTCCACACGCATCTAGGTAGGGGATAAAACGAGGATAATGTTTATCCATAGAATGTCAATTTTAGAACCCTAATATAGTTGCATGGTTATCTTATTTATTTATTTATTTTTCCCCTTAAAAGGCTCTTCTAGGGAAGGGCAAGTGTGGGGGTTGAAAAGATAATTGATGTAGTCCACACGCATCCAGGTAGGGGATAAGACTCGAACTTGAGTCCTTGGACTCACTTGTAGTTCCATTGGCATGACAGTCACCTCAGGGCTGTGAGGTGTTTTCCTCGTTGTTTTTTAATTAATTACTTTTCTTTTTTACTCACATGGTTAAATATCTTTAGACTTAAGACTTTGCAACTGTAGCAATTTAGGAAAGGGAGGAGGATGGAACTTTATCATTTAATTTTAACCCTAACTTGCCTTGTGGTAAAGAATGCCGCTATGATTTTTATGGAAAATTGGAAAGCCATCCTAATGCCATCACATGCATTCATCCATTGTGTTATGTGTTGTGGTTGATCAAGATATTAATCTCAAACATAGTAAAATATAGGTTTTATATCATTAAACTTGTAAAGTGATGATTGAAAAAAGTAAATAATAAAATAAAAGATAAAAAAAAAAAAAAAAAAAAAAACTTGTAGAGTGATTGAAGGAACTAATAGATCTTTCATGTTTCTTGATCAAAGGTGATTAAAATTAACCATTTGATGCATTACGAAGACATTAATTTGGGAACATAAGTATGATCATGTGATTGTTGTGGCTGAAATTTAAATTTAATTTTCAATAGAAAAAATCTTGGGTCTTGTATGGTAGGAGCTATGAATAGCTTGGGCACTATGCATGATTTTCTGTGTTGATCTTCACAACATTAGTGAATATAATAAACCATTAGATGTACCAAAGACTAATTATTTAGACATTAAACATAAACTCAGTAGAAATAAAACGAAGAAAAGGTAAATTATTATTGTCACAAGGGTTTGTAATTTTTTTCAAACATCATAAGACATCTATTATGCCATATGGATAAATTTTCGATTGTTGGATAGAGAGAATATGCTCTAGATAACTTAGCCATGTGTCAAATCTCAAGGTCTGATACAATTAAATATCTTTGTTTATAAATGTTTTATCGGTATGCCTCGGTTTGATTCAATGTTGTTATTAATAGAAATCAAAACCAAACTGATTAATAATCAATTCTTATTTTCCAAACCAAAATCTAACCTTAACAACCAATTGTTACGGTTGAAAATCGCCCGCAGGTCTGCGATCCGAATAACCTGCAATCACAGAGATGAGACAAGGGAGTTGGGCGACTAAGCCCCGGGTACACTCTGATGCCTAAGTCAGATTCCCAATGTAAGCAGTCAAGAGATAGCAGAAAGCTATCTCCAGTTTAAAGAAAGAATGGGACGATGAGAGAGTTTGAGCGTGCGAGAGTGAGAGGGATCGTGAACTGAACTTTACCTTGAGGGGTCGTCCTCTACTTATAGACATTGGGAAGAAGCATGGAGGTACTAGGACTCAGAGAAGTAGATCGCCAATAGGATTGCCACGTGTCGCTCTGAGGGACACCTTAGTTGTAGACTCTGAGCAGGAGTAGGAGACCGTAGCCAAGGAAGCTAAGTCGGTCAACCACAAGGATGACACGTGTTGTGACAGGTGGTCGTAGGGCCGTGATAGTCGACGTCGTACCATACAAGGAGAAGGACTCCTCTGCTGTAACATAGTCGTAATAGGATACTAGCCTCCGATCGGGAGGCACGACCAGATAGGTATGAAACTCCGACCGCCTCACCGCACGAGCGAAAGGTGACCTCCGAGCGGCATAGGCCGAGTGCAACGTATACTAGCGGTCGGCTCCGGAGATGGTCTTGACACATGTAAGATTTTAAATGGATGAGATTTTTCCCACATAACACCAATTTATCGATTTTTATCAATTTCTGATTAATCAGTTCATTAATAGCTCTTACACAATTTCTTATGACTAAGGAGAGGTTTAATTTTAATACAAGGGACTTTTGAATCCGACATTGAATATATTAGATAAATTATAAAGTAACAAACCCTTTAAATAGAGGTGCTCACCCGGCCTTTGAGGTCATGAGAGCAGAAACCTGAGAAAGGTGCTCGACCATTCACTTCCAAAGGAAAAGATTCTCCCTTAGTTTAAAAGTTAGTAGTAAAATATAATATATGTACATAGGTAGTTAACCAGTTTTACTTCGTTTTTCTGGTGTTATTTAATCAATTTTTATTGGATAACCAACAATTTAACGATTCTAAACAGTAATTGAACCGTTTAATAATGCACAAAATCAAAACCGAACCATTTAATATCATCCATGTTTGGTTCGACTCGATTTTTTACCAACCGGTTTCGATTCGGTTTCTCAATTCCAATTCAGAATTTTGGTACCCTTACATGTAATGTCCAATATATATGTGTACTACTACTCTAGACATTACGATACACTCCCCACTCCAAGCAAAAATATTCGGTTTAAATTATAGAAATTATAAAAATAAATGGCTTAGATTTCTTTTGTGATTTTCAAAAATGTCTCATTTCATCAGTTTTTTTTTTTTTTTTTTTAAGATATTTAAAAGGTTCGTCCCATTCCATTGTTACATGGATAACAAATACCAAATAATTGAGCACATGATCAAGTTAATTTACTTGCTACAGGGGTGCAAGTATGGCTAGGGGTGAAATAGGGTCGGGTTGGGTCGGGTATTTGCAAACCTTATCCTACCCAAGATTTTTTCATATTAACCCAAACCCTATCCTACCCTGTCAGGGTAGGACATAATGTAAGAACCGTACTTTGAAAATCCGGTCTAATCCATAAATCTATATGATGACAGGTCTCCCAATCATAATCGGACCGGAAGGCGAAGTCGGGTGACGAACCACTCAATTTTCAAGTATGAGAACCTGCGAAAAAATGTATAAATCTCATACCGGTTTCACTATACCGGTTGCGGTATGTGCAACCGGTATGTGCAACCGGTATGGGTATACCGGTTTGACTATACCGGTCTGAGTCACTCAGACCGGTATGTGCGACCGGTATGTCTAGTTTCGGCTGGAGACAGACTCCAGCGGGTCCCTCACTCCAATTTAAAACTTGGAAAGTTTTCAATTGCGGAAACCTTCCTATGAACGGTCTCCCACTATTAATAAAGACATTAGAACTCCTTCTGATCCTTCTCAAAACCCTAGCCGTCTGGAGGAGAGCTGAAAGGAGCAAGGAGGAGGAGGCCGCCCAGGAAGGAGGTTTCCGTTGGAGGAGCACGCCACCAACCGACAAACACCGCCGGTAAGTGCTCTATACTCTTAGTAATATTAGGATTTCGGATCGAAGCCGTGAAGCGGCGCGGCGATCCAAAATCCTAGATCTTGCAATGAACCTAGTCTCTTATTTAAATCTAATCTAGGTTTGATACGGCGTTCTAGTCGAAACCAAAAGGCCATTAGAGTATTTGAATCTTAGAATGGGTTAGGAGAAACCCTAGAAACCAAGTCAATGACCAATGGGAAAGGGAAATCCAAGATCGAGTTCTCGGATCTAATTTGCAACAAATCGGTTGGACACAAGGTCCAGCGGTATGGGCCTGCGGTGTATACCAGAGGCACATACCGGTCTCACATATGTGCAACCGGTATATACCGCAACCGGTATACATACCGGTGGCACATACTGGTCTCACACCCCTGAGATCGGTACCTACGATCGGTATGGCTTCCGAGCCCTGTTTGCTTGGTCAGGCAAGGTTCTGACCAACTGTGACTTTAATAAATTAATTCTAACCTATAAATATGATTGTGTAGGACCTGTAGACAACGTGAGAATACCCTATGACGCAGAGCGGGATTGTTATCATGCGTCAAGTAAGGGACAGACCCAAACTCTAATTAATTAATTAACCAGTAAACCTTTGCAACTAAATTATATATGAATTTCATTGCTTGATGTCTGTGCATTTCACATGCCATGTAGTTACTTCTTTTGTTACTATTATCTGTTCATGCATTTCATATGCTAGGATTTTTAGATGTTAGGCATGTGTATATTTTAGTTAGTGTGTGGAATGTGAAGGGGGTGTGCCCTGGATATATCCACAACTAACACCTTTTTCGTATCGCCATATACCTTAGCAGACTTGGTGCGAATAGGGATTGTGGGATTGTGGTTCTTTCTGCCCGCCAAACTCGAGCCCTATCTCTATGTCGCAGGGAGCCGTGTTGGGGTAGGGCCATTGATACTTTATTACCATTTAGGACTGGTTAGAAACGGAACTCACTTACAAGCCCTTACCAGTAGGGGTTTAGGTATTGGTACGGTGTGGGATATCAGGGGGAGGACGTGTGATTGTGATTCTTCCTTCCCGCCAGACTCGAGTCCTATCTCCATACCGGAGTGAGTGATGTAGGGCAACAACAGTAGTGTGGTAGATGCCTGACTGTTGGGTGTGTTCACACTCTCGTGCATGGAGGTGCGGTGGCCGCCAACCCTTACCATAGCATAATTACAAGTTATACCTGACCCAAATTGTAATGTTATCTCATGCGTTTTGTATGTTGCATTGGTCTTGTACTTTACTGAGCTAAGTTATGAGCTCACCCAAATATATATATATATATATATATATATATATATATATATATATATATATATATATATATATATATATATATATATATATATATATATATATATATATATATATTTCTTTTCGGATCCGGATGCGGGGTACACAGTTGATGACTTCGTGGGCGCCCGGGACGACGGTACGTTCTTGCCGCCATTGATACCCAGGCAGTGGAGGACGAGCATGACGCATCGTGCGAGTGCTTCTTTTGTGTTTTCCTTTAGAGGGGATTTTATTTTGAACAATACATTGTAATACTTTTATTATTTAAATTTGTGAATGGTGGAATAAGTTGAATAATTATTTTAATTTACCCCATAGATCTCAGTTCATTTATTTATATTCCGCTGCTATGTATTAATTTCTTATTATGTTAGACTGCTTGGGAATGATTGGTTGACACGGTCTATTGAGATCCTGGTGTGAACCGTGGTTTAGAGCCGGTTCACTCACACTTCTGGTTCAGCTGAAATTGGGGTGTGACACATAACCTCAACCCTTACCTTACCCTGGCAGGTACTATCAAACCCTACCCTACCCTGATTGCGCCGGGTTTACCCTGATTGACCCTGAATCAGGGTCGGGTCGGGTTTACCCTGATTTATCCTGAACTCACATTTTAACATATAAATGCCAAATATTCATAAGAAAAAACTCTAATATAGTAACGATCAATTCATAAATGATAAATCCATAGATGCTTTTTAATTGGAAACCATATGATGGCAAAGGAACTCTCATTCTCATACAGTATGAGAATTACAAACAAATAAGGGATAATCAGATCAGAAGAATGACATTTCATTTAAATCATCAAAACTGTAAAATAAGCAATACTTCAAGCTGAAGCCATTACAATGCAAATATCAGAAGAATAACATCATTAATCCCTCCAAGAAAAAAAAAATTGAAACAGAATCTATAGAGAAAAACGAGCTTCTTATATATGTTGCTGATGATAATTTGAATTATACAAAGAGTGCCCTGATGAGTTGAAGGAAGCAATCTCATCTTTGTGGCTTTAAGATGTGGGGAGTTTCTAGAACTGCAAGAGATTCGTTACCTTTTCACATCAAGATATGGAAAGGAATTCGTGTTGTTGAGTTATGTAACCATTGTGGAGTGCATCCTAAGGTATGATGCCAGGAGGTGGAGGTGAAGGTGGAGGTGAACCAGAAGCAGCAGGAACCGACTACTAAATTAGATAGTGTTAAACATAGGGACAAAAATCAGCACAATACATGCATGCTTCCCCTTTCAGTTCATATCAGTATCTGTACCAGTATCGACAATAGTTTCTTCCCTCCAAATAAATTTATTCAGCCACCACCAAAAAAATAGGAAGGAAGGAATTACAAAAGCTCAGTAATAGCCCTTTATTTGAGTAACATCTTCTTCGATTGGAAAGCAAAAGAGTTGGGTTCGTGCTGACCTAAATTTTCTTTGAGTGTGACTCTTGTTTGTTTGAGGAATGATTATGAAATGCTCCTCTTCTTCTTCCTCCTCCTGCTAAATCCTATAAACCTCCAATGAACAGAATGGTCTAAAAAATATAAAATCAGACTTAACGAAGAAGAAGATGATCCAGAGAGAGAGAGAGAGAGAGAGAGAGAGAGAGAGAGAGAAGAAGAAGAAGAAGAAGAAGAAGAAGAAGAAGAAGAAGAATAGTTTACCTGACTAATGGACGTCGACGAAGAGGAAGAAGAAGACTTACGATGGTTGATGGGGTTGAGTGGAGTGGCTCTGAGTGTGCGGTTGCGGCTAGGAGAAAGAGAAAAGAAGGGAGTCGGCGTGATAAGATTAGATTAGGTTAGGGTCGGGTAGGGTTGGGCATGGCTCTACCCGAGGCCTCAACCCTAACCAGCCCTTACCCTGACAGGGTAAAAAAATACCCTGTACCCTGATTGGGCCCTGTCAGGGTTTGGGCCGGGTTAGGCCCTGATTGGGTTCAGGGCGGGCTCGGGCCGTCAAGGTAAAACTTTCACCCCTAAGTATGACCGTGTGAATCCAATCCCATCTTGAGCCCCCCGGATAGGGTCAAATCCTTGTTCGATTCGCTTTCCACTTCTAAAGTGATAAAGCTCTCCTAATGGGTTGAAAACCATATCAATAGGTCTTCCATTTTGCGGGTTTCATTATCTAAAATGAAGAACATTTCCCACCAAAAGATCAGTCCAATAATACCACTCACTGGTAAATAGCGCAATACTTCTTCGTAAATCTTTGCTATTTGAATATGGAATATCATAACAACGAATAAGAATAGCTCCTATATGAACCACTGGGAAGGTCGTAGCAGAAAAGTCGAGACCTAACAAAAGAAGTAAACCTGAAGTGTCACGAAATACATCGTAAGCTAAACCTGTGCTGACGAATAACCAACCCCAGAGGAAAAGACATGAAAAATGGTGGTGTGACTAGTATAGAAATATGGAAATAAGTATATATATCCTTCACCAACTGAACCTTAACTATCCAGCCCAATCAGGGCCAATCCGGCCTGGTTAGGGTTGAGTTGATGCTTTGTCTGACCTTGGCAAAGTCGGGTTGGGTTTAGGGCTGACTTGGGGTTTAAAAAGCCTGGTCCAACTTGACCTTGTTGCAGCCCTACTACATTCCCTTTTGTTTCTATGTAAGATGTTGAGAAGCATATATTTTAAACTTAAAATAAATAGGCCAACATTTAAAGCTTAATGTCTTACAAAAACCCCCCAATAATAATAACAACAACAACAACAAATGCTATATCCTAACTAAATGGGGTTGCCTACGTAGATTCTTATTCTCCAATCAATTCTATTCGAGGTCATAGTTGATACAAGACTGTTTCTTTTAAAGTAATTTTTAGGTCTACTCAGCCCTAGCTTTTTTAGATCATTTGATTAGAATCAAATCATTCATTCTTACTAAAGCATCTAACAATCTCCATTGAATATGATCATATCATCTTAAACGATTTTCTTGTAGTTTATTATGTATCGACGCTACTCCCAAATCAACTATAATACAATCATTCCTTATCTTATATTTCCTAGTTTTGCCACACATTAATCTCAACATCTTCATATAGTTACATTAAGTTTATCTATATGATGTTTCTTAATTGTCTAATATTCCACAACATATAACATAGCTAGTTGAATAACTATTCTATAATTTTTTTTTTAAGTTTTAAAGGAATATACCAATAACAAAACATTTCTGATACATCTACAACAGTTAAATTTTGTGATTATTTATTTATTTTTTTTGGAATAATTATCCATGTAATAATGGAATATAAGTATAATAAGAAAATAAAAAAAGCAAACCACCCATTGGAATGAAATGATGTGGAATATTTATCCACATATACTTTATAGTGGTGGGTTTTATATTGGAAAACCACATATTTCTGGATACCCATACGTGGATTCAAATCGTCTCCTCCCTGTACTTCAGGGAGGAGGGAGACGCCTCCATCGGATGGTCGACATGTGACTTTCGGGAAAATCCAAGCTCCACATCCTAGTCTACACCCTCTATTGGCTCTGCTTATCAACTCGAATATGAAACTCAAATTTTTTCGAAAATTATGTGTCGATCATCCGACGGAGGCATCGATTCTAATCCCCCAAACGCAGCTTAAGAGCTAAGGCACAAATATCACTTTTCGACGTGGAAAATCGAATAAAAAAAGATTGTCAGGCGTATCACGTTTCCTGGATGGATTTTCCTTTGCCTATGGACAAGAGGCGCGTGCGATACCACAGCTGGACGGCTGTATCCACTGTTTTGCGGGACCCACATATTAAAATAAGTCATAACCGTTCACACTAAAACCTTACATCGTGTATAATGTTTTGCGGGACCCACATATTAAAATAACTCACAACCGTTCACACTAAAACCTTACATCGTGTATAATGTGAATTTCCAAGCTGGGACCCACTGAGTGAATGGGTTACCCTTGATTCTTTTATGCCTTTTCGACAATTTTAATTGAGTAGAATATGACACGTGGCAATAGATTACTGGCCATTTCATAATCTTTATGTATACCGTGCTCGTAGGAAAGTTGCGGCGCCCCGTCCGTTCCAGTACAAGTCGCTCCTGGTCGTGACCCATGACTCAGTGGGTTCGAACCATATAAACCACTAGGCACGGACTCACGACTCGCTCACCATGAGAGATCTGAAATGACAATAAACACCATACACTTTTACCATAATCACATTTATGATTTAGATTCCTTATCTCCCCAACCACAAAAGAAACCCAAAACGACAAAATTAAGTATATCCTTAGAGGGTATTATGGTCTGTTGATAAGTATTATGGTCAGTTTGTAATTCTGAACCTAATTCAGGGGGTCAATAGTAAATTCATCTGGTAAGGACCCATCTCCTTTCCTTCTCCTTCTCCTTCTCCACCACTATCTCTTTTCCATTTCGCTTTCCTTATTTGTTATTTTTAGATTTCTTTATTTTTTATTCTCATCCTTTTTTTTTCCTTCTTTCTCTCTTCTGCGGAATTCGCTCTAATGGCGACAGCAGCAATCTAAATCTCTTCTACTGCGTTTCGATGTTTAGACCCTAAAAAAGGAAAATCACCTGCATTGCTGATTAGAAGCTTCGTTTTTTATTCTCTTTTCTCCGATCGTTATTGTTTTGCTGTATCTGTTCATGTTCGTCAGCGTAGATGGTGAGTTTCATCTCTCAATCTGTTTCTGTTTCAATTTAAAGATATGGGTTGTTTCGAGTGGAAAGATTTTCGATTAGTTACGTAAAGATCTGGGATTCTTCTTTGAATCGGAATGCGGACAAAATTTTCGCAAAGTACCCCTTTTGCTTTCGGTTTTTATGATGGGTTAATATTATGTTGATTTTTTTTTCTTTGAATTTGAATTTTCATTCAATATAGCTCAATTGAAAAAGATTTCGATTTTGTTAGAAGAAATGATTTTCAAGAAAGTATTTTACTTTGTTTTGAGGATTCTTTTCTTTTGTTTTTACGTCGTTCCAAATTTTGAGATTTTAGAGGGAATTCTGTTTGTCAATTGAATCAGTTGTTAATTATTGTCAGAATCTTGAATTCCTTGTCTTAATAGTTGAGGTATGTTTCATATTCTTGTTGCAATGGACGTTCCAATGTGAGGTAATCAATTTTGTTAAAATTTGCTTTGTTGGAGGTCTGAGATAGTTTTAATTTGTGTTTTGAGGTGGCTTTCTTGATACTGTCAAACATTATCATGTGTTCTGGAAACCCCATATGATCCCTCTGGGTTCTGACTGGGAGTTGTTATGGTAATGTTGGAGTCTTCCTATAACTGTTTAAAATTATTTGATCATTATGCTTTTGTTATTTCCATATGAAGGCTTCTGAAATTTGCATGTGAAAGGTATCGTCTTGTAGAGTTTTATTGATGCAAATTCTCACTTTTCACAGCCTAGCCGCCCAAGTTTCTGAGAGGTGGGCACTCCCTGAAAGTAAATGGATCAGATTTACATCAACGTTTGGGACTTTCTGCGGATCAAATTCAACACATACCGTATTGGAGTTCTTCTGGTTGTGTTGTGGATACCACTGGCTTCTTGTAGATGATATTAGTTTATTGCAGCATATAGAGGCTGCACCTAAGCATGTCGATCATCTTCTGGGTGATGTTTACTCACTCACACCGTGAACAGTTTTCTTTTCCGAATATCTTACATTTCATGTTACATTTTAGCCGTAATCTCTACTTAAAATCAAGTCAAAGGCACTGCATATCCAGTGTAGAGAATTGTGTCTGGAGGTCACTAGAAGTTCACTGAGGCATTGCCATTTGTAACTGGATACAGATCTAATAATGGAAAGGTGAACTGTTATTTTCCTGTAATTTTTTACTTGGATTTTCTGCATTTTGTCTTTGGTTGATTTACTGATGTGTCTTGTTAACAATGGGTTTCAGATATAAACTTATGAAAGAGCTTGGAGATGGGACCTGTGGAAGTGTATATAAGGCCTTCAATCTAGAGAGAAATGAAATTGTAAGTTTTGTTCATCCCAAAATAGAAATAAATGATGATTCATACTTCATATGCAACTTTGGATTGTAAATTAAAACCACCCGTAATAGGTTTTTTAAGCACAAGAGTTCTTAGTCAGACCATATTTTAGGATTGACTTTCATATTCCATGGACCTAGAAAAAGAGGAAAGTGTTCGAAACTATGGACTAGATTAAATTATACACGATGAATATCTGGTCTTACCTCTACCCCTACAGAGTGTAATACAAAAATATGTGATTATTATATATTATTTGTGCTTATAGAAGAATTTCTGGCTTTCCATAGTTGAACATATGTTTGAGCTTAATTCACATACACATACATTCATGACTGTAAGATATGAAGAAATATACCATACTCGTTCTCTAGTTATTCTGTGTGCATTTCAAACTGATTTTTTTTTTTTGCCTTTTCCTGAACCCCCAAGCTCTCAGTAGTTTTATGTGCTTGTGGTTTTGTTTCTGTCCCTATCCCTTCTATATCGTTGTGTGCAGAATATCAAATTTTACTTTTAATATGGAGCCACTTACTGATACTTGCACTTTGTTCAAACTTTTTTCAAAGGTTGCTGTCAAGAAAATGAAGAGGAAATTCTACTTCTGGGATGAGTGCATGAATCTACGTGAAGTTAAGGTACAATAATAAGTTAATCTTCTATTGGTTCAAGACAGTACACATTTTAGTAATGCACGAGGCACTCCATTTCTCATGCTATCGTGTTAAAGAATATCTTTGGCTTTTGCAGTCCCTCTGCAAATTGAATCACCCCAATATTGTCAAGTTGAAGGAGATCGTTAGGGAAAACCATGAGCTTTTTTTCATCTTTGAATACATGGTGAGTTTTTAGGGTATGAAAATCCCCCCTAACTTCCTCTTCTGGATGGATTCATATTGTTGGTTTTGTGTACTGTTCATGTGTTCTCTTAGTTTTGATCAATCCCAGGTTGGACAGAACCTTGGACATGTTGAAATTCTAACTCAATTATGTAATGTGCAATAGAAAAATAGTATTTGGAATGAGCTTATTTGTGTGATAATTGGCAGATGAGTTATAGCCAAATACAAGAGATATGTTGCAAGTTTTCTGTATATAGGGGGGCATGTATGTGTTTAATGCACGAGTATGACTTGATGGAACAACTAAACCTTGTGTGTGTGTGTTTGTGTGTGTGTGTAGCTATTTTCATGTATATAGTTAACATTTGGACTGATAAAAAGTACAAGGAAAAGAGTCAAGTAAATTGACCGCACAAAATTTTACGTGTAGCCTATAAAGATGATTAGTGATCAGGAGGTCGTAATAACTTAATCAGCTTTCCACATGGTTTAAATCAAGCTGCGTAAACCTATAAAGATGGTTATCTGGAAGAAACTCTCCATATGAAAGACCATTGAAATCATGGTTTTCAGAAAACATCCACTCTAAGGGAGGAAAAAAAATTACAAACCTTTTGGTTAGATGAGGCTTTGTCATGGTCCATTCCAGAGGTTTAATCATACCTGATATGGGAATGCGGTACTGTTTTTAGCCTATTTGGTTTCCTGATAGGTCCATTGTTGAAAATTATTAACCCAACACCTATTCTTAAACACATAAACCTATAAAGATGGTTATCTGGAAGAAGCTCTTGATATGAAAGATCATTGAAATCATGGTTTTCAGAAACCGTCCAGTCTAAGTAGGAGGAAAAAAAATTACAAACCTTTTGGTTCGATAGGCTTTTGTCATGGTCCATTCCAGAGGTTAGATCATCCCTGTCATGAGAATGGGGTACTGTTTTTAGCCTGTTTGGTTCCCTGATTGGTCCATTGTTGAAAATTATTACCAACACCTATTCTTAAACATGATTGAACACATGTCAAATACACCAATTTGCCTAGATTTTTCATATCCTCTACCACCAATTGGCCTCTATTGCTTCCCTTTCTATTAGTTCTCATGAACCCTAGTGTAGACATTGTTAAACCCAAGTGCTAACCAAATCTCTCTCTTAACTTTTGTTCCTGCTGGAATATGTCTTTTGGGGAGACTGCATTAATCCCATCCCTTACTTTTTATCATGGAAGATTTTGTTGAAAATCTGGATGGATTAATTTCCTTTTCATGGTTTGTAATCTGCATAAGGCTATGTAAAAAGGGTAAAATGAGCTTATCTCTTTCCAAAAATTCATCTCCGGCTTTTCTAATATCTTTGGTTATTTATTCCCTGGTTCCTTCCATATTGAAGCACAAAAAATATTTAGGTGCTTCTTCTAGACACCTTGTAGGTCATACCTTATGCATAAACAACCCAGTAATTTATTTTTCTTCAAATACTGCAACTTGTTGCTACTGGGATTAAAGCCCACAATTTGATAGGGTTCCAATCACTTAATGGATAGGTTTTAGAAACCAACTGTAGACCAGAATCACAGTGAAGTTTTAGAAACCAGAATTGAAATAAAACTGATTCATCAATTCAAAGGTTCAGATAAGCATGAAATTCAGGTCGTTTATTCAAACAGTCAGAAGAACAAGTCTACAAAAGATAATTAAGATCTGAACGGAAATTCTGAGATATAAAGGTTTCCTGTTTGGAAATAGGACACATGAAAGAAAGGTGCAGAAATTGATAGCAGGGCTTTATCGAGTTCAAAACAGATCCGATGGATGCATAAACTAGATGATTTATAGCAATATAAAACTTTAAGATGAATCTGAAAATAGATCTTGAATATCAAATCTGAAATTAGAAATTTTGAAGAATCTTAGTTGAACAAGGACTTCTGAAAAGCAATGGGAATTCTCAGATCTGAAAGCAGTAATGAATCTATAACTGGAAATAGGAAAATCAAGAATAGCAAAGACAGAAACTTGATTTGATTAATAGAATGGTGTTTAATCTACCAAGACAGAATTAGTAAGAAGAAAAAGGGAATCCACCAGATCCGTGGGGTTGGAATCCACCAGTACACCTTGTTGAATCCACAACATTCACACTTGAATCCCCAGATGCACCTTCTTAATCCACAAAAGAAAGTCTGAAATCCATAGACAACAGAGTCAAAGCTTCATCTTCATTACTACATTCTTGTACAAGGCGTAGCCCTTACTTATGCTTAAATAAAAATCTCAAAACAGGTGTCAAACTAGGCATGAAACTCCTCCAACCAATAGCCTACCTTGAAGGTAGTTTACTGCTCTACTAAAACCCAGCATAAATAAAGGAAAACAGTTTTTTTTTTTTTTTTTAGTGTGTGTGTACAAACCGAGCAACCCTGTCGGGGTTGTAGAAATTGAGGAACCCTGTTGGAGTTAAGGAAAACAGTTTACAATAAGGCTGTTCTCATAAAAACCTAATCCAACCTAACTAAAACACCTTAATGGCAATTAAAACGAAGAAATTGACTCTAACTAGTCTAACTAATAAAGAAAATCCTTTATTCATCCCTCCTACCCATATTTTAGGACCATTAAAGTGGCTCTCATTATGATGAATATCCATTGGACCTGACTTATATAAGAAAATAAGCCCACTTCTGTGTTTTATCTGCATCACAATCTCTTTGCCTTTTACTCAAACTGCTCAGTTCCATGACAGATGTTGATTCTTGTTGCTTCTTATACATCCAGGAATATAACCTATATCAGGTCATGAGAGACCGGCAAATCCCATTTTCAGAGGCAGAGATACGGAGTCTTATGTCTCAAGTGTTGCAGGGACTTGCATACATGCATAAAAATGGATATTTTCATCGGGATTTAAAACCTGGTATTGAAATCTTTTCCGTAATACCATTTCATTATCACATTTCTTATAAGCACTTATTAATGAGGAATACTTATTGTGTTTTGTAATTATATCTGATTAAACCTTTCTCCTTCCATCAAGAGAATCTGCTTGTAACAAATGATGTTATAAAGATAGCTGATTTTGGACTAGCAAGAGAAGTGGCATCAAGGCCGCCATATACTGATTATGTTTCTACACGGTGGTGAGTTCCATTCATTGCTTCACCCTCTGTGTTATGTCCTAAACTGCTTATTCAGATGACTTTGCAAGTTTATCGAGTGATTTATTTTATATTAAAAATATGCGTTACATTACTTATGCTAGGTACCGGGCACCAGAGGTTTTGTTGCAATCATCATCATACACGCCTGCAATAGGTAAGTGTTTTCTTTTTGCTGTCTGTAATTGTACAAGATGCTAGTTTTCATGGCATTTAAGAAATAATGAGAAACAGTAAATTTTTTTTTGCAAGCTATAGAAATGTTTTAGCTACAAAAGAAGTTTTATTGAGAGCATCTCTACTGTCCTTGTCCTGTTTTAAATACATAACCATCATCATAATCATTTTAAAGTTGTTGTAGAACTTACCAATCCTAATGTTAGGAATGCATAAATTCTTTGTAATTTGTGTCTAATATTCATGCTTCTATATTACCTCATTGTAGACCATGCTTATGCTACTGTTTGAGTGAGTGGAAGACAACCAAATGGTTGAGAAAGGTGTATGTTTATGAATCTAGACCCATCAAATTGCTTGCATCTATGTTGAGATGCTGTCAGGGTTTCAAGATAATCTTTTTCTTAGGCTGGCTTTCCTTTGTCTACTTGAATTTCTGCAGCACATGTATTGTGAAAGATTTAGTAATGTAGTATGCTGTAGTGTGCAGTTCAGGAAGAAAATGCAATAAACATCGGCCACCGTAGAGAGCCATTTAGTCCTCAATAAATGGTTCTATTTGATGCTCCCTCTGTTTCACTGTGATCACCCTTTGGAAGTCCAAAAGTAAAGTTTTAAGGAGGGTTGGTTAAAGCATTAAAGCACCCCCCCCCCCCCTGCAAAAATGAAATGTCGAAGGATTATTCTGCCAGGTGGAGGGAGTACATTTTTCTGGCGATTATTATTTTGAAATCAGTGGCATAATTGTAGAAATGGTGGGAGATGACATATTTTGCCTAATAAATGATTTCACTAGTTTACTCGAGGAAAGAGTACTATCATCCAAATGCTTATAATGCTGATAGGGTTAATTTCCATTGTATTTTTGGTGAGTTACATTCTATTGTAAGGTTGTGTTGCTTTTGATGACTAATCAAGTGCAAGCTTTTGCAGACATGTGGGCCATTGGCGCAATTTTAGCTGAGCTTTTCACTCTGTACCCCATTTTTCCTGGTGAAAGGTGATATTCATTAACCCAAGTCTCAACTTTTTAGTTCCTGATAGGAAAAAGATGAAATGTGAATAATTCTTTCTCCTTTATGGTATACTTCAACTCTTGAACACAGGCAGCACATGTGCACTTATCTTCGTACTAAATAGAATTTGATTAGATGGAGTGCTTTTGCTCCTTGATTATTTGGTTCTTTATTAGTCCCTTTCTAATAGACAATAACATCTTCAACGCTTTATGTACTTAACCACTTTAAATGAAACTATGACAGAATGATTTGTAATTTGTAAATGTATGATGTCGTCCTTTTATTATGTACTTTTAATTTGATGCTTTTGTTTCTTGTTCCTCCTCGAGCAGTGAAACAGATCAGCTTTACAAAATATGCTGTGTTCTCGGTACTCCAGATTGGAGCACTTTGCCTGAAGGAATGAATGTTTCACGCTTAATCAGTTTTAGTTTCTCCGCGGTGAGGTTTCTGTCAGATGGATTATTGGGCTCTTATAGTATTTTTACTTCTTGTAACAACTTTCTTTTTCTGTAGATTGAGCCTGTCAATCTTTCAGATATCATTCGTAATGCTAGCTTGGAAGCGATTGATTTGATTACGGTGTGTAGTGTCAATGCATCACTCTGTTTCTCTTAGTTTCCTGATTGTGGTTAATTCGCTGCTGACCTTTCACATTTGGGTAAATTTTGTTACCTATTTACTGTATCTTCTTTAGAAACTATGCTCGTGGGACCCACAAAGGAGACCGACTGCAGAGCAAGCTCTTCAGCATCCATTTTTCCATGTAATACACTTTTCCAAGTTTGCTCTGAGAAATTCTTTACGTCAAATACTCTTCTTGACTTCTATTATTGGAATAGGTGGGAATGCGGGTTCCTTACCCACTCCGGGACCCTTTTCAACAAAATCCAAATCACAAGGGTGAGTTGCTTTTGAGGACATTGGGAATCCCTATTTATATGGTCCAATATGCTTCAAATTATTTTTTACTTAGAGGAGCTAATTTATCTCTTTTCTTTATGTTATTTTTGGACCTTAGCAGGATCAGAGCCAAAGCTTGAGTTGAATCTGTGGGACTTTGGCACTGAACCGGATGATTGCTTCCTTGGCACTGAACCAGATGATTGCTTCCTTGGTTTGACTCTGGCAGTAAAGCCCAGTGTCTCGAACATAGGTAATGATCAATTTATCAGTATCTGGCTTCAGATTCAGAGGAAATTGTGGTTGTTTATTTGTTGACCTCAGATCAAACAACTTTTTTTGTTTGAGTGCTTTGACATAGAACATCAGTCCTTGAGTACAAATTCTGTGGACCTTCAAGTATGCAGTTGCCCAAGATCAAACCCTGGGTGTCCCATTCTATATTTAATCAGTTCACACCTACTGAAATTGTGTACTTTTTTTTTGTCACAGATGGAGTGTTTTTTGTCCTTCAATGAGATATTGAGAATTAAATATTTAAGATCATATTTTGATTTTTCTGGCCTTTCAAGTCTATTTGGTGAGATTCATTGAAGTTTAGTTTGCATCCTCTTGGCTTGCCTGCAAAATAGACATTTTTGTGCTCAGGACTTTCTGAGGAAGCATACTGAATGTAAATATTTTCCTGAGTCTTTGTTTTCTTTTTCCATTAAATTTGACTTTATGCTCAAGCACAGTTGCAAACTTTAGCGTACATGTCCCTGAACATCTTCCATGGTACTTCATTATGGGTACTTGCGTTTGGATTTGTGGCATCATGCATTACTTTCTGATGCTGTGTGCTGAAGTTACATTTGTTTACTGCGCCAATGTTAATGTTAGTCTTCCCCTAAAATATATTTCACGCTGTCTGATTACGGGTTCTATCCCATGCAGAAATGATTCATCAGGCCTCTCAAAACACTAGAGAGGTGAGTCTGCGGTTTCTGTAGGCATACATGCTTGTAGGTTTAATCCTGTAGTTCGTTTTTTCACCACAAATATATCTTATGTGCTGTGTATGTTTTCGGAAGAAAAACTGAAGTTATTCTGCTACACTGAAAATTGAAACTTCTTAAATGCAGGAAATTCTTTTTTGCTCTGGTTTTCAGAATCATTCAGATCAGTCAGGTAACATTTTTACCCATGTTGCTCCTCTATTTTAGAAAATAGAAAGACAGTTATTGTATAACCGGTAAAAGAAGGATGCTGTATCGTTGATTCTTTAGGGCCAATCTTAAAATGGAGTATGTAACCAGTGGAGATGGTGTTTCATGCTGTTACTCTCTCTCATCCTAACTTATAAAAAAACCAGAATATTTACCATATTTCATTCAGGATTTTTTTTTGTCTGTTCTGGCAAGACTGGAGCGTTTCCTCCAATCCAGTTCCATGTTTTGCCACATGGAAGGGTGATGTGGTAATTGTAACTGTATCGATATGTAGGAAATGGTCTAGATTGATCGCATGCCAAATTTCATATTCATATTCCATCATACAACCCCTATGTATTGGCAGTTTCTTTTATTTTCAGCCATTCTTTTCTTTATAGGAAAGCTTCATTTTTTTTAATGGGTTTTCAGAGCATTATTTTGCTCTTTGGTCAACTCCATTTTGGCTGAAACTTAACATGCAAGCAGGCGCCTTTGAGGTCTACATGCCTACAAAATTTCAGCTCTATCCAATATGTCATGAGGCAAATATTGGTGCCAGACTAGAGTAACTCACTACTCTTGCCAGACAAGAAAAACCTTATCCATTTAAGTTGAAGTATTTTTTTCCGTCAATTGTAGAGATGGCCATGATGAAACCCCGCTTCTAAAAAGTTTGTTTTACTCCTCCCCTTCTTCCCAGAATGTAATGCTAATTTGTTGTGGGTTTTTGGCTCTTCTAGTGTTGTGGCCCCTGCTATCTCTGAATCAAAGTGGAAATGATATACCAGTGATGTCTTCAATACCGTCATCATACATGGTTAGCAGGTGAATACCATTCCATCTGTTTGTATGTTTTGAGGTTTGCTCTGTTTACAGTGCTTGGCTGACATGAACATTTTACATGATTGCAACTATTAGGATGATTAATGTTGTTGCGATGACTTAGTTTCTTATGAACTCTTGCTTTGATCACCCATTGATTCACCATTTTAATTAAGAACTGAAAATTGATGCAATTAAAAAAAATCTGTGGAGGTGCAACGAAATGACCTCCTTGCTTGTCTTTCTACTCTTCCTTTCCTACAGTACATTGGATATTAACGAAATACATTCATAGGACAGTAGGCCAATATGCCTTTTGAGTTCTAGCTTAGTTTGTGGTGGCTTTGACAGACATTAGATTATGCTAAGGGTCATCCATCAGATGCCCTCTGATTAAGTAGTCCGATGCTGATACTTCCACAAATATTGTTGTCCAAAATATTGTCATGATATCTCGGTTTCCTGTGGCTGCAGTCAAGTTTCTTGTCCAACAACTGGGGTTCCGCAGCCAACGGGATTCACGATGGCGTCTATGCAGTCTAACATCCTAGACCGGCCACCACTGGTTTCTGTCTCCTCATCCTTCCAGCAGGATCACTACCTCTGACTAAGTGCTGTGGAAGTTGTTTGGGCTATTGGGTTGAAGATTCGTTCGAACTCATAAATTTTGAAGATGGGTTCAATAAAGAAGAAAACAACCGGATTTTTTGCAACTGCTCCTTTAAAGAGTTTTACCAGTGTACTTTTTTTGCTTGACGACACTGAAATGGGTTCAAATGCTGCACCTAACTCTTGTACAAAGATGCAACTAGCAAATCCTAAGATCCCAATACTACTTTAGGTGCTTTTTGTGGGACCTTTTTATAAGGGTGGGTGGAAAATAACTCTGTTCCTCCTGATTAAGAAATTAATTAAGGTTCCATATTTTATTATGTAAATAAATTTTTTTTTGGGTAAGATAAGTTCAATGTAAGACATTGAATTTTTTTGTTCTTTTTCAATTTGATGGGCACCTGGTCTATGCATCCTTTTCCTTCTCTCTTTTTTGTTGCGCAGAAATTCCCTGTGGGGGAGCAAGTTGCATTTAATTTATAAGGTAACTTCACTTTGAAGGGAACTCGCCCACCCCCTAATTGGCTTCACTATTAAGATTGCCTATTCAGAGGATCCGTATGGTCTGAAGATTTTAGCCTTCCGGCTTATGAATTATTTTACGAAAGGAAACTATATAAAAAAAAAATTTCCTTCAATAGTTTTTTCTTTCCCCTTTTGAGGGTAAGAGAATTCGTAGCTGGGGTTTAGAGATTTTTCTTGAATCCACTTGATTGGATGTGTGAGAGGGGTGCAGTAGAGGAGTGACCTTGATCCTCTCCTGTCGCCTAGACGTTCATCGAATTGGTTGGAATGCATGGACAAGAGTGCCAATGCATCGCAGTTCATCTGGTGGATGATTGGTGGGCTGGGTGACAGGAAATGATTTTTTTTTTTTGGGAAAAGTAATGCAGTGAGAAGCCTATTTGCCATGCATGAAGCTTTTTGTTTAACCGAACCAAAATGGCGGTACAGCGGTGCACCGAAAGCTTTTAGGAGATGAGGAAGGCCGAGGAAGCTCCATATAGGAAATCAGAAGATGTTCAAAAATACACCCCACACCACATTCCTTAGATGAGTTGAAAATATCAGTCACCCAGAAATGAAAATAAGAGATATGAGGGATTTTTTTTAGGTAAGGAAAGATATGAGGGGATTAATGTTCAAACGAGACATCCCTGAAAAGTGTCTAAGGGCATTCATAATAGAAGAAATAGAAATCTCTTGGGCTTTAGAGAAGATGAAGTTGTCAGCATATATAAACGAGTTAACTAGAAATGCTTACATTTTGGCAAGGGCTCCAATAACAGATGCTCCATTTTACTTTTCAGACAACAAGAGAGACCTTCTATAACTTCTGTGAAGAGAAGCAAAAATGAACTCAGGATCTTCAATAAATAATCTCTTTCTCCCAGAATTAAAAGTCTTTCTAATGTCAAACTTAAGCAAAGCTGATGAAGTGAAAAGAGCTCTATATCAAGCCAACCCAACGCTCAATAAAATATTATGTTTAATTGATTATCCAGGAGTAAAAGCAGATTGCTGGTTGAAACAAACCAGATCCCCCAATGTCAGATTTGTGTCTATTTGTCAATCTCTTTGAGACAAACTTGTAAACAATTACTGAGAGATATGGGCCTAATATCAGTCACCTTAGTAGGCCCCATATGAGAGGAAAAAGACAAATGAAAAATTGGTTTACTCCTTCAATCTGGCCTGAGTTGAAAAAAAGCTCCTTGATAATGTCCCAAGAAGCATTATAGAATCTCATACTAAAACCATCAAAACTAGAAGACTTTTGAACTTTTGTGAGACTTAACAGCTAACAAGATCTCTTCTTCGGATGAGATGGAAGCCAATAAAGAATGTAACTACAAGAAAAAGAAGAGTATTTAGATAAACTTATGTATTATGTTGAATAGAAGGGGAGTCTTGATGCAACAGCAAGGTTATTTTATTGCTAGGGTAGGATGGGAACATTATCCTTAAAAAAAAAAGAATTTAAAATTTTAATTATTAGGTTCATTAGGTAGCAGAAACGTTACTTATTGCTGTTGAAGGAAATGATGTTATCAACAACCAGCCAATGAGGGTGCTTTTGCAGTTTGAAATTCATGGATGATTTTCGGACTTTATTTTGCGCTGATTCTTCAACATCGGTTGGTTTGGACTTCCACTTAGTTTCACCCAAGTTTTGTCCTGATCATGGATAGATCATCCATATTCAAGTCCATAGGCAGCGACAATTGCGCTATGAAGAGTCGTTTTTCCCTTAACCAAGTCACTGCTTATGAGTTGCCGGCTCATTTTTCATTAGGCACGTCGTCAGAGCCCTGGTTTTATCCCTTAAATAAAGACATTATGTCTAAGGTAAAGGTCCATCGCTGTACCCTTATTTGTTATAGCATTTGTTTTGTTTTATTAACAAATAAGGATGACTCTCAGCCATTACAATCCCTTCCAAGTTTATTCCTTTACAATTTTTTCATGATCCTTGGATACCAGCATATCATTTGAGACCTTATGAATGTTCTCACATGGAAATCTGGATCTTCTCTCCTCCACTTCTCCTCCATCCCCACCATCACCGCCACCGTCTCCACTTGCTCCTAATCCCAACCACTTTCGCCTCCACCACCATCACCCCTACCCCAGCCATAATTTCTGCCACTTTCCCTCCTTTCTACACCTCCTCCACCACCACCACTGCCACCTTCTCCTCCATCTTCTGTCGGCCGGGCTTCACTATGATGGGATAAGGATTACCTTTTTTTGGTCCTCATCTATATGTGGGTCATGGATTATATATTTTGACACCCTCTTTAGGTGGCAAGAAGATTTTTCTGTTTTTAGGGTAAATGATTCTCAATTTGGACAGTTAGAGCAGCTACTCTTGTTGAAAGGTGACATGTTGAGAACCAGAGTATTGGTAGTCTATCCACATCGAAGCTTTTACATAGATGAGGCATCATCTTCCACTTATTTAGTATAAAATGATATACAGTGGAATCCTTTGTAAAGTCTCGTTTTGCTGTACAATAAAGTTAGTTTTTCTCCACTCATAGTGATGAAGGTTGTTGCAATCCGGACTAAGTTTCGTCAAGGAGATATACGCAGTAGATGATGAAAAAGATACGCACAAGAGAGGTTGGATTTCGGATGAGTTTGTCATGAATGTGGTTGGTATGAGGGCATTGGAATCTCGATTGGCGAAAGCCCCACTCTGGAGGGTACACTTGAATATTTAAGTCAGGAATCTAAGTAACAGATAAGAGGAAGCACACTAGAAAGAGAGAGAGTGAACAGTGAAAGTATGATGTAAGAAATAATGAAACCTTGATAGGTTAGCTCTTTTATAGGAGTGAGGGTCCCAACTCCACATGTACAAGTTTGCTGCCCAAATCGTTATGGATGGATATGACCCCGGCTGGAAGCCTAACCTATCCTGCACCATATGTTAACCACCTATTGATAGATAGTATTTATGTACATAAACAGTGAGGAGTGAGAGAGGGACAAAATCATTTAACGACAAACCTTAGGAGAACCAATTTGTGCCTATCCACCAATTCTTAGATCCCATGTTCTCACCCACTAAGATGATGATTTTTTTTTTTTTTTTGGGTAAATGATGATCTTCGTCGCTATAGATGGAGACAAGAAACTGGGTCCATACAATAAATAACGACAAAGAAGGTTATTTCAAGCATAAAAAAAGAAAAAGTAAAAGACAAAAAAGGTTATTTCACATATGTTGAATTCAGATAATACCCCGGAACTGTTTTAAACCATAACCAAATGCTTCTCAAGCCCACGATGAAAATATTCCTGTGGTGAAGGAAGCTTGAATCCTTTAGTTTTACATTGGTTTCGAATGAGATTGATTGGGAGTTGATCTACTTTCAGTTTTGAAGGATGAGACCTAGATTCGTATCAAATTATGTGAATTATTAGTCTTAAAACATGTCACCTTCTTTTAGTTGCCTCTAAACTTGTTCTTAAATTTTTTTTACATAGGAGGTAAGAAGGATTTTCACAAAATTATTAGAAGTGTGACCTACTCTTATGCCATTGTCAGTTATCATTGTCTCGTATGTTTTTCGAATAGATTATGAAATAACAGAAAAATACTCTCACTAAAAAACTAGTATATTATACCGTATGAACATAATGATACAAATTATTTGACATCTAATTAGTAATGAGCTTGCAAAATTTTTTATAGATTAATAACTTTGACGCAGTGAGATTAGGGAGTGTGGTCTGTCTCATTATTGAACTACAAAGTGGAGTTTGAGTTATTCAAACCTATACAATTTCATTAAAGGTGAGCATTCTTTGAATTATGAACTCTGAATCTAGGCTGTCATACATCAAAAGGAAAAGGGAGAATGCACTCATTCAAAATTTTTTTTATTATTTTTCTCTCTCCTCCACCCCTAACAGAGCTTCTATCGTTCCCTCTCATTTGTAGGCTTTTGAAAAGCAAGCTACACTCTTGTATTTAATAATTGAATATTATATATATAATGTAAGTTTTTAATAAAATCAAATTTTCATTTTTTTTTATCTCTTTTGGTTTGATGTTCGTGTCCCCTCATTTTGATTTTTGAACTTGTTTTTGATAGAGTTGTGAATATCAAAGTTGGTACTTTTTTTGTTAGTACCTATTCTAATAAAGGTATCCATGCATACTAGTAAAGATACCAATGCATAATAGACACCTATTCACATATAGGCATGTGAAGAGACAATGTGAGGAGACATTTCTTTCATAAAAAAGGTATGTCTTCACAAAGAGAGGTGATGAAGAGATACTTGCATTTTATAAACATTCTACCCATTTCAATTCTATGTTAATGTTTTTCAAAAGAGAAAACTCTCTACTTTTCATTATATTTTTAGATTTATGAGAATTGTTTTCTTACTCTCTTTATAATCACATTTAGGTGTGCAACCTTATATGATTTGAGAGTTGTTTTATCTTGGAGGTATAAACGTATGAAAACCTAGATTGCACTTATAAAAGGCGTTTAAAAACTTTAAAGAGAGTATTCCGATACGATTCAACTCTACACTTGTTCTCGTTACTTCATCAACTTGTTCGTGTTGTTTCATCAAGTGGATAGATTTCAAATTTCTGTTTCAAAAGAAGATAAATCTTGACTCATTAAGTTAATTCATCTTAATTAGTTACAACATACAATATACACTAATAGCATGGTGATCTCCTTCCCATTAAAATATTAACTTAAAGATTAAAATCATGATATGATACAATAAATGGAACTCCCAATTTTTTTTTTTTGGGTAAAACAATCAATTATTCAATAAACTAAAGATGGGATACAGTCGAGGCATCATGATGACATAAATCATGTTGTAAAAAATAATAGAGATTGGCCATCTAATCACTCCCAAAGGTGATGAGGCCTTCCTACTACAAATGGAACTATACAACGGTTAACTTACCTTGAAATTGATCGAAGTTGTGAATAAAACAAAATGTGTAACAATATGACTACAGTTTAGGAAATCAGACCGGACTGATTATTCAAATCGGGTTTAACTGGACTCCTCTTTTACTCTATCCTCGTGCGTGGTAAGTCCTAATAGCTTCCCATCTCATTGTCAAAGTTACCATTGCAAATTTTTGCTAAAGCAGCGGTGGCGGTGGTGGGGGTGTCGAGGAAACATCCTTTGCCAAACGGATACAAATCCTCTCACGGTAATCAAAATTATTGATTGGTCTAACAATTAAAGTTCATTCGGTGCGCATACCAATACATTGCTATATGTATTGAACGAATTCCAAATGTTGGATCATCTAGACAACATAAACTGCCTTAGGAGAGGATTTCTATACTTGCAAACAAGCGTATGCTTTCACCTTTTTTTACTAAGGGCCCTACTAAAGATTCTCAAAAGGAACCTTCTCACATGGCCTTCCCCATGCATCCTCTATAGATGGAGAATATTGCCAAACGAATTGTCACCTTCCACTCCATTCCAGAATGAAATTAACGAATTGTCGCCTTCCACTTCATTACAAATGAAATTTGTTCTCTTCACTCCATTCCAAAATGAAATCTCTTCTCATCCCCCATCCCTGTCCACACAAAGCAAGAGAGAGAGAGAGAGAGAGAGAGAGAGAGGGGGGTAATCTCGAACTCAAGTGATGTAGACCCTGGCTACCCTTTCAAAAAAAGGTCTGTCTACGTATTTAAAAGAAGAGATACCTTTTGGAAAGAGTTGTATTTCTATGTATTTAAAACATAGAGGTATGTATTATATTCTTTGGTATAACGACATGTACACATTCGTATAAAGACATGTTTGATATATTTCCATGCATGAAAATGTGCCTTTTATTTAAAGACATGTTTGTATACACAAAAAGTACAATCCCAACCATTAATTTGAGTGTCCAACGGACATACTATTTTCAGGCCATCCATTTTAAATGGGCGTATCTTTTCAACCGTACCCTCTTGGATAAGCACTATTCTTCTAAAAATAAGAGGAGGACGATATAATACACACCTCTATTTTTAAATATGTAGAGACACCTTTTTAATTAATCCGATGACAAAAAATAAATCAGTTCCCAGCTGGCTCAGCTAGGCATGCATGCGCCGTGGATAGTTCAATCATTACATGTATACCTTTCCTCATCTCTATCTCCAAGGGACTAAAGTTCTCACAATTTAAATCAAGAAAAAAAAAAATTGAAAAATTCTTTCCAAAATAAAATATTTAAAATTTTACTTTTTGAATTGTTAATTAACAACATGAGATTTTAGAACTAGTTTGTATGTTTGGGTCCAGGAGTTAGATGAGACGTTTGATCTCCGTTTTGTCTTTGCTGGTTACTTTTTCTTGATCAATAAAATTTGTCGGTGATATTAAGAAAAGAAAAAAAATAGTTATCTAAACCATTATTATGAAAATAATTAAAAGCTTAAAGAGAAACCAAATAATCACCTAGAGCTGCAAAAAGATAGAAGATACTAGCAATGCAAGAACCATATATATTCGAAATCATCATTATTAATTTCATTTCAGTTTTCTAAACTTCAAATCTGAAGTTAGATGGATGCATTATATATATATATATATATATATATATATATATATATATATATATATATATATATATATATATATATATATATATATATATATATATATATATATATATATATATATATATATTGCTTCATTTTGGTCAATTTTAAACAATTTCATTCAACATTTGTAATGGAATAAATTGGGTCGATATTCATTAAATTTACAGAGGGATTTTAGTTATATAGGTTTAGGTCTTGTTTGATAACACTCTTGATTCTTGAATTTTTTTGAATATTGTTCCGTGGGAGAGATTTGGGAAGAGAAATTATGTTTGGCAAATCCGATCTGATTTTACACTCCCAAGATTAGATCAGGTAAAAGATTTACCCTCTGAAATCAAGAATCAAGCTTAGAGAATTTATGTTTTTATTCTTATTATTATTATTTTGAATCAAACATGGGGAATCAAAGTTGGAGAGAAACCACTACCGATTAAAACCTCTCATTCCCGATAATATCTCAAGCGAACTTCGACCTCTGCAAAATTCATCTTCAACCTTCGGTCATCTTGAACATCGATCTCTTTGAACTTTGTCTTCAACATTCTTGAAAGGTTGAAACTAGAAACCTCGCATCCTCAAAGTTACATTCTTCAATCTCACATAGATTTAGTTTGATGACTTGATCCATCAAGCTTGCAACGTACAAAAGCGACCACGTAATCTCTTTGCCAACCTGTAAGGAAGGAGCCAGAGGTGGTCACTCAAGCTCAGTGGTGTGAGGATGTGGGATGAAATTAATTAGTAAAGTTGAAGTGCTAGGTCTACTTTTTTAATTAGTTAATGTGGCTTATAAAAGGGTTTTTTTGATTAGGTGTCCTTTAAAACAAGTATTTTCTTTTGTTTTTTGGGTGAGAGTAATTTTCTTTTTGATATTTTTTTGGTGAGAGTAATTTTCTTTTTGATGCCTCCTTGTTTCCGTTCTTTGGTTTGTATTATATAATGTATTTTTATATAATATATTATAAAACTTATGATTATTTGGTATGATTTATAATGTCTATTTATAATTAAAATAAATCGATATAATTTATTAACTACAAATAGGTGAGTAGCTGTTTATCATTATTAGAATAATCTATTAGGTGATTGTTTATATTTCTCATTATATAATGTATTATGTTTAGTGGTACCAAACGATCATTATTTATTACTCATAATCTATTATCATAATTGATTTGTCACAAGTAACTCATAATACATTATATAATACAAACCAAAGAGAACCTTAATCCCAAAAATTCTTGAAGTTAAGGCAAAAATAACTGACAACTATTATGTTATTTTCAACCCTTGTAGTTGTCTCCCACATTTCATAACTACTTACATTTTAAAATAACAGGATTTCACATGCTTTTTTCATAAAAAAGTTAGTTATAATAAGAAGGCAAAAAAAAAAAAAAAAAGTTATAAATTATTTGACACATTATTTACCCAAAAAAAAAAAAAAATTATTTGACACCTTTGTTTTTATTTTTATTTTTATTTATTTATTTATTTTTTGGATAAGAATTGACACATTTGAAACGGTCAAAAGAAAATCCAATAACGAAAATGACAAAGGAGAGAAAATTATAAATGGAAAATGATGGCCACATTACCAGTATCATATACCCTCTCAGGTTCCTTCTTGACGTGTGGTCCTTTGTATACGTATTAAGTATCAAGTACAAAATCTGATTTTCTCCATATACCGTCAACAGTCAAAACCAGGTCCACATAATGGATGGCTGAGATTATAAGCAAATTGGGATGGGACCCATTGATCAGGATGAATCCCATTACCGACAAGCTTAGAGTCACTTAGGCTCTCTTTGGTTTGTATTATATAATGTAGAAAAAATTTCATCTACACCCCATCAAAGAGTGTTAACATCATCTACACCCATAAGAATGCAGAAACATCACCTAGGTCCACTTAACTGACGAAAATCACTAAAATTGTTGAAATACAGTTTTACCCTTCATTTTTATATTTTATCTTTTTAATTTTAAAAAACTTAAAAGATTTATTCCAAACAACCTTCTTCTCCGGCGACGTGAAGATTTTTCCGGTAATGTGAGCTTGAGACAAAATCTGGATATGCTTGCACTCCATCGTTTCCACAATATCGCATCGGCAACTGAAGAACCCATTACAGTATCAATATCGAATCCAGCAAGAATTCGTGACATGATGAAGAGGAATTCTTCTCCAACGCGCTTGCCATACCCAACTAAACAAATCCTTCGTTTCATCAAATTTAGAAGCCCTAGATCGAGATGGATCAAAGGAGCAATCTATTGAAAGAAAATGGGAAATAAAGAAAGGAACAGTACCAAAAATCCGAAACTGATGGAGATGATGACAGTGGAAGCAATGGAGATTGCAGCTAGGTCGAGATTTCCCAAATGTCCTGCAAATGCTTGAATTATTAAAGTCATGGCGTACAAGGCTACACGACTGAAAATAGCAGGACCTGCGATCTGCCATATCTTCTTCGATTCCACCCATATCCTTTGAATCACAGATCCTTCGCTTCCCTCTTCTAACAAGGGAACCTCATCTTCCCTCATTCTCTCGCTCTCTCTGCGTCTCTAGGGCTCCGGTTTTTCTGCTTCCAACCCTCGTTAATAATCAAAGAACTACCAAAAAAATTGCTAGCTGGGTGGAACAGGTCCCACGAATTCGAGTAATTCTCATAATTGCTACCATTTTTCTTCCTCAAAAGGAACACAAATTTCCATGATTGAAGGTTCAACTGTAAATTTAATCAGAGCGTATTCGTCTCCCTCTCTCTCTATTTCAGTCGATGAAGAACAAAAATAAAATAAAAAATTATTTATTAATATGCTTTCATCCACAACCATTACCAGCTTCTGCCATATGAATCTGTCTATGGAGAAGAGCAGAAGAGGAAAGAAGAAGAGGAAAGGAAGAAGAAGAAGAAGGGTAAAATGGTATTTTATCTTTACTCTAAGGGCAGTATTGTCCATGAAAAATTTTATTTCAGTTGACGTTAGCATCTAACGGGAATTAACTGACGGAGTGGACTTCTTTGATTACCATAGCCAAAGTTTTGGGACCTAAGTGATGTTTTTGCAAACTTGTGGGTGTAGATGATGTTAACAATCTTTGATGGGGTGTAGATGAAATTTTTCTATAATGTATTATGTAATACATTATGAAATTTGTGATTGTTTGGCATGATTTATAATGTCTATTTATAATTAAAATAAATAGATATAATGCATATTCTACAAATAGGTTATTAGTTGTTTATCATTATAACATATTTATCATTATATAATGTATTATGTTTAGTGGTACCAAACGGTCATTATTTATTACTCAGAATCTATTATCATAATTGATTTGTCACAAATAGCTCATAATACATTATATAATACAAACCAAAGAGAGCCTTAGATAGGTAAGTTGAAGGTAAGAGGCCAACAAACAAGCGATTGTCCAATTATTTCCGATGTGATTGAAAAGGCAGTGGTGATGGAGGCTCTGCATGTGCTCGGGACTGTTTCTTCTTCTTCTTCTTCTTCTTCTTTTTTTTTTTTTTTTTTTAATCGTGTCTCATTCAACATATAAACACCCTACCCCTTAAATTTTTTTTTCTGATCTACATGCAATCTCATCTTTGTTAATCTTTACCCAAAAAAAAAAAAAAAATCATCTTTCTTAATAATAAAGAATAAAAGTAAAATAAATCTTGTCCCATATTGAAGAGAAGAACAAAAAAATCCCACCCTATCATTTTTTATTTCTTTCTTCCCTTAGCAATGTGGGCCATATATAAACATAGATAAGTAATCGATATCAGATCAACCGAGGCCGATACTGGTTTTTTAGTAAAAATGTCGGAAGTGGAAATAACAATCATTCTCCCTGATTAAGAAATTAATTAAGATTTCATATTTTAAGATATAAATATAATTTTTTTTTTTGGTAAGAAATCGTATCAATAATGATTGCCATTTCCCTTCTTTTTATATTCTTTTATTTTTGATAAGGCATAAATTCATTCAAAAAACAAAGAAAAGGATACACACAAGACATCATGATAACAGAGAATATGAAGCCAAGGAATGAAAATTGGCCATCTTGTCATTCCCCTAGAAGACAAGTCCTCCCTAACCAAGGAATGAGGCATTACATTGGTTTCTCTGGGAAGAAAAGAGAAAATACATTGTTCAACTCTAGAACTGAACTCAAGAATATCATCTCTAATGGGCAGAATCTCCACCTCACATAAACAAGAAGGGGTGTTGAGAATCCGAATAAGGTCCGCACAATTTGACTTCACTTTTATTCTGGAGAAACCTTCTTCATTGCAAATTTAAGGGCCCAGAAAATAACCAAAGTTTCCCCTTTAAGAGCAGAATTCGCCTCCACTTCTTTAGATAAGGCAAGAACAGGATGCATTCCATCATCCTTGAAAATCAGACCAATCCCACTTCTCATTACATTCTCCAAGAATGATGCATCAATACAAATAGAGTATACTCCTTTAGGAAGAGGTTTTCAAAAATCTTTAGAAACCTGATTTTCGCCATCTTGCTCGTCTTTTAAACAAGGAACCAAAGATGAGTACTCTTGAAAATCCTCCTGCTTTCTTAATAATCCCCAGTGGATTCCATTCCCTATTATTAAAAATTAAATAATTTCTAGTTTTCCATAACTGCCATAAAAGAGAGGAAGCTTGGGCGAAAGACCTGCGAGCCCACCTTTTAGAGTGTTTGAAAAAAGAATCCCAACCACACAACCATTGGCCGAACTGGATATCACTATTAATAGGGACTCTATAGAAGAGATTAGATCCAAACCAAGAAGCCCAAGCTATAGGACAGAAAAATAGAATATGTTCAATAGTTTCCTTATCTTCCCCACATCTATGGCAAGAAGGGTTAATAGGAATCTTCCTATGAAAAAGATCGGCTCCTGAAGCAGTGCCATGAATACAAACCCTCCAGAGAAATCCCTTGATTTTAGGAGTGGTAGAAGAAGACCAAATTCTTTTCCACGCACCTACAGGAATAGATTGACAATAATTGGTCTTAGATAAAGAAGCTTCATGACCATCTGATTTATTTAGAATACTTGATATCAAATTATATGCCAATTTGACAAAGAATCGCCCATATTTGTTTCCATTCCAAAATTGGGTATCCTCCCCAGTTGTAATCCTTAAATGGATGTTCATAATAGCCTTTTGAATCATATAGGGAAAATAGGTCTCTGTTAACTTATGCATAAAGGAAAGACGAGAAAATATTTACATGGTTCGAACTTCTACCACAAAAGTCTACTCCACGGTGAGAATCCCCAAGTTCTTCATGCTTCTTGGGGAGGTTTATTATCCTTTAAATAGAGGAATTAATACAAGGGAAACTATCCATAGATAGTTATATAATCCATACAATTTGTACACCAACCAAATCAGCTACTCAACTTTCCTTCAATAAGAGATCTTACCACAATCACCTACCCACCAACCAAATTACCCATCTTGCATCAATCACACCAACCAGCTTTCCTTCAATAGAAGATCTTATCACGATCATGCTCAATCTAGCATGATCATTATCTAGCTAACACTCCCCCTCAAGTTGGGGAGAAGATATCATCGGAGGTCAACTTGATCAACATATTGTGAAAGGATTTTGTGGGTAGAGCTTTGGTGAACACATCTGCGAGCTGATCCTCACTCCGAATATAAGGAGTCTCAATGGTGTTATCCTGGACTTTTTCATGCACAAAGTGACAATCCACCTCTATATGTTTGGTCCGTTCATGGAAGACAGGATTAGAAGCAATATAAGTGGCTGTTTGATTGTCACAATATAGTTGCATCGGACGGTCAGAAGTCTCAAGATCTAATTCACGTAACAAAGCTTGAAGCTAGACGAGTTCGCTAGTAGTGAAAGCCATTGCCCTGTATTCTGCTTCAGCGCTAGAACGAGCCACAACATGTTTTTTCTTACTTTTCCATGTGACCAAATTGCCACCCACAAAGGTGCAAAATCCAGTAGTGGATTTCCTTTCTGAGGGACTTCCAGCCCAGTCAGAATCAGTGTAACCCACAATTCTCGTGTGATTATGTTTCCGCATCCAAATATCTCTTCCAGGGCAAGATTTCAGGTAGCGCAGGATGCGGTCAATAAGTTTCATATGTCCTTAAGTAGGTGCTTGCATAAACTGACTCACATAACTTACTGCATAAGAGATGTCAGGCCTGGTAATTGTTAAGTATATTAATCTTCCCACTAAGCATTGAAGCGGTTGCTGTCTTATAATGGAGTAGTATCAGTGAGAAATTTACTATTATAGTCCATGGGGGAATCGGCAGGTTTGGCACCAAGCTTGCCGGTCTCTTTCAAGAGATCCAAAGTATACTTTCTTTGAGAGATAAACAAACCCTTAATCGATGTGGCTACTTTAATTCTGAGAAAGTACCGTAATTTTCCTAGATCCTTGATGTTAAATTTCTCATTCAAATACTGTTTGAGAGCCGCTATGTCATAGAGATTATCACCAGTGATGACAATGTCATCAACATAAACCAACACAACAATGATGCCGTTGGTGTTCCTTCTAACAAACATCGATGAATCAGACATACTCCGACGAAAGCCAAAACTTATAAGAGCAGTACTCAACTTACCATACCATGCCCGTGGAGACTGTTTAAGCCCATAAATGGCTTTGTTGAGCTTACACACGACTCCAGCTTGATGTTCTAAGGGATGACCAGGAGGAGTGGTCATGTATACTTCTTCTTCTAAGTCCCCTTGCAAGAATGCATTTTTCACGTCCATTTGAAATAAAGACCAACCACAATTTACTGCTACTGACATTAACACTCTCACAGTGTTTATTTTCACGATCGGAGCAAAGGTTTCCTTGTAGTCAACTCCATATGTTTGTATATAACCTTTGGCAACAAGTCTTGCCTTGTGTTTTTAATAGATCCATCACTTTTGTACTTAATCTTGTATACCCATCGATAGCCAACAGGATGCTTTCCGGCGGGTAGACGTACTATGTCCCAAGTGTGGTTTCTATCGAGAGCTAAAAGCTCATCATTCATGGCCTTAATCCATACAGAAGAGACCTTAGCCTCAGCAAAATTAATTGGTTCACTGTGAGAATCAATTGCTGTCAAAAATGCCAAAAATTCAGAAGAAACATTGTCATAACAAACATGTTGTTGCATTGGATATTCAACAGTGTGATAGGTGAAGTAATCTCGTAATCTAGTAGAAGGTTGTGACACCCGAGTAGATCTTCTTACTGGCATCGATAGATCGGGACTTTCTTCAACTGTCTCTATTTCTGCAGGAACGGCTTCAACACGGTGAGGATGATCTGCAATAGGATGATCACTATGATCACTAAATTCACTATTGTCACCATGTACAATAGGTATGGGAGGAGCAAATTCACCATAGTCAGTATAAACCTCCCCCTGAATTTTGGTCCTACCAGGAAAGAAGAGGTGACGTTCAGTAAAAAAGACATCACGAGAAATGTATATTTTTAAAACGGAAGGATCATAGCAGCGGTAACCCTTTTTAACAGAAGAATATCCCAAAAAAATGCACTTGTGGTCATGTCATGGCTTTTTAACTCTATGGAACCACAAATATATGAAATATTTGCTTATTCAGAAACGTCTAAGATCCTTTGGGACTCCTTAAAGGACATGTATGGCCAAGTTGATAACTCCTCTCGAATCTTTGAGTTACAACAGGAGATTGCTCATGCTGAACAACCTCCTAGTCAACCATTTACAGAGCATCTTGATACCTTAAAGAAAAAGTGGGATGAGTTACGTCAGTACCGCCTTCCTGCCCAATCAATTGATACTTACATTCAACGTGAAGAGCAGGATCGCATTTTTCAATTGTTGGCAAGTATTCGTCCTGAATATGAAGATCTTAAGCGTCAAATTCTTATGAGTGCTACTCTTCCTTTATTTACCAATGTCTGTGCGACTATTCAACGAGAGGAAACTCGTCGTCGTGTAATGAGCTCCAAACCTGTGATGAATGAATCCATTGAAAATTCTGCTCTGATACCATGTTAACTTATGCATAAAGGAAAGACGAGAAAATATTTACGTGGTTCGAACTTCTACCACAGAAGTCTACTCCACGGTGAGAATCCCCAAGTTCTTCATGCTTCTTGGGGAGATTTATTATCCTTTAAATAGAGGAAATAATACAAGAGAAACTATCCATAGATAGTAATATAATCCATACAATTTGTACACCAACCAAATCAGCTACTCAACTTTCCTTCTATAAGAGATCTTACCACAATCACCTACCCACCAACTAAATTATCCATCTTGCATCAATCACACCAACTAGCTTTCCTTCAATAGAAGATCTTATCACGATCATGCTCAATCTAGCATGATCATTATCTAGCTAACAGTCTCTAAAAGGTTTTTTCTCCAACATCTATTTATAGGATCTATCAGGTCTGAAACCTACATAAGATTACAATTAGGGGGATTTTCAAAAGGGATTTTGCCTCCTCTTAAGGAAGGGATTCAACAATCTTCCCAGATTTTTATCTTTTTGCCATCTCCAACTTCCCAAAACAATTCTTGCATAAGATAATACCTGCCAAGAAGAATGTTCCTCTATGCCCATGATGGGTTATTCCCAAGATTAACATGAAGAAAGTCCACCTTCAGAAAATAAATGGATTTTAAAATTAATACCCAAGGAGAAGAAAGATTAGCCTAAATTCGCCAAGCCATCTTAGTAAGCAAAGCAAGATTCTACACAAGAGGATCTTTTAGCCCCAGCCCGCCTTTCTCTTTCGGTTTACATAATTTATCCCAAGCCACTTAATAAATACCTTTCTTAGAAAATCCATTTTTCCAAAAAAAGTCAACAGCCATACTTCTAATAGAATTATGATAAGAATGAGGAAGCTTAAAATGGGAAACAACATAATTTGAAGAAGATAAAACCACAAATTTGAGTAAAACCTCTTTACCTGCTGAAGATAAAAATTTACTTTTCCAACTAGAAATTTTCTTGAGAATCAGATGTTGAAGATCTTTAAAACAATCCTTCTTAGAGATGCCAAATTCTGATGGGAGCCCAAGGTATTTGAATGGGCCATTGCCATATGTAATTTTCAACACTCTTGAGAACCATCTTTTGAAACGAGCTTAGGTGTTTGGACTGAATGTGAGAGTGGACTTCTTTAGATTTATTCTTTGTCCCGATGTATTCCAATACAAGTCCATACAATTTTTAAGAGTGGTAATTTCCTGAAGATTAGCTTGTGAAAATAACAAATAGTTATCAGTATAAAGAAGATGAGTTAGTATGAGAGGTCTATTTTTTATCATTATTCCTTTAAGATTCCCCTTGGCTACCTCCTTATCAATGATATAAGAAATAGCTTGAGCACATATAATGAATAAAGCAGGGGACAATGGGTCTCCTTGCTGAATACCTCTACTAGGAAAAATATTCCCTCTTTCTGCACCATTAACAAACAATGTATAAAATGTAGAGGTGACGCAAGTCATAACTAACTGGAATCATTGGGAATGAAAACCCAAGCTTTTCAACATTCCTTCAATGAAAGGCCATTCAAGTCTGTCGTAGGCTTTTTGGATATCAAGCTTTAAAGCCATGAGTTTAGTTTTGGCTTTCCTCCTTTTCTTGAAATAGTGGAAGGCCTCATGAGCAATGATTCTATTATCAGAAATTCCTCTTGAAGGAATAAAAGCTGATTGGGAAGAACTTATAATAGTGTTAAGAACCCTTCAGTCTACTAACTATAATTTTTTAAATGATTTTCATACTCACCCCACAAATGCTAATAGGTCTAAACTGGTCAATCGACTTTGGTTGATTAACCTTTGGCACCAAACACAAATAAGTTATGTTCATCTCTTTTGGAAAAATATTCCCCATAAAGAAGTTTTGGACAAAAAAAACAATCTCTTTATTGGTATTATCCCAATAATGCTGGTAGAAAATTGGGGGAAACCATCGGACGTGGGCTTTTTTGAGGAGCTAATGCAAAAATAACATTTTTAATTTCTTCAAAATTTAGAATACTACAAAGGAGCTCATTAAGCTCTGTAGGGACATTGGGGTAATTAAGTTAAATATAGAATTCATTGCATCATGATTCACCCCATCAGAAGAAAAAATATCATGAAAGTGGGAACAAATTACCTCATAGACTTCTGATTCTGAATCTGTCCACTTCCCGTTCTGCTTTTTCAATTGGAAAATTCTATTATGTTGCCTTCTTTGTTGTAGCATGAAAGAATTTGGTATTTTTGTCCCCGCATTTTAACCAATCAATCCTGGATTTTTGAGCCCACATTATCTCTTTCCTTAATAGACATTCCTCCAGTTGATTGATAATTTCACCTTCCTCTTTTTGGGAGTAAGCTGGATTACGAAGGCTTTGGATCATCATCAATTTTGCCTTTAAGATCTCAATTCTCTCTTGGATATTTCCAAACACTGATTTGTTCCAAAATTTGAAATTCTTTTGTTTATTAATCAGCTTCAAATGGAGATTTCTTTCAATTTCTGGATCTGTGTTCCCATTCCACCCATTATGAGCTGCTCTCCTGCAATCTGGATGTCGGAGCCACAATGTTTCAAACTGAACGGCCTTTTTCCTTTACAAAGTATTCCCTCAGTATCAGCAAGCAATGGGTTATGATCTGAGCCCACCGCTGGTCTTATCAAAACTATAGCATTCTCAAAGGTATTTCTCCATTAAACATTAGAGAAAGCACGATCCAGTTAGCATTTAATGTTACCTTCCCCTTTCCTTCTATTATTCCATGTAAAATTGGGGCTTTTGGTCGGTAACTCAAGGAGATGACAGGAATCCAACATATTTTTAAACGCCACACAATCTCCAGTTCTTATCTCAGCACCCTCATTTTTTGTAAGACTTTAACATCTCTATACTGAAGATTAATGCGGAAGATAAATACCTCCAGTGTAACCTGTTCTAACCATTGTCCGTCCAACTGATGTCCTCTGATGACGTACTTTGATATACCCTGCTCCACAAACAAAGAGAAGAGAGAGGGGAAGGATTTCTATGCACTGACTGTATTCCCAGACAGAGAACGTGATGGAGTTCTCAATTTCTATCAGTGTGCACAGGACCCTACCCATTAGTATTTATAGACCAACCGTCTCCTTCCATCAAGGATGCACGATGATCTGGGTGCCACATGTTTCTCAGATCTGACGCTCATAACTCTCCTAATAGGGGATACCTAAAATGGATAGTGGCATGTGGGCCACTTACTCACATTCTCCCACTTGGCCCATATTGTCACTTGGTAAGCCATTTTAGAGTTATAACCTGATGTATGGCCATACATTAACTTCCGGATCTTTCCTCATGGACTTGTTCTTTATGTTCATAATAAAACTCCCAACCCATGAATCATGGCGGTGTATGTCCCAGTATTAAAGTACAATGAAAACACTTCCTTCCATGTATTACAATAGATTGTTTATTTTACGATAAACCTCAATTGTGACTACCCTACTTTATAGAATCAATTCAATAATCGATTCAAGGGTTAAACTTTATTGCCTAGAAAACTTTATAAGCATCTGTCATTACAAAACTTTATGTATACAACAAAATAAATGACAGAAAATAACTTTATTTCGAGTCGTCAAAACTTTATATTGCAATATCATAAATAAAACATTCAAAAAACTTAATGATTTACATAGTCCCTTATGATCCACGTGAACTACATACACCTTGGGCGGAAGCCCTTTAGTGAAAGGATCAACTATCATATCATTAGTGTCAATATGTTCTATTTGAACGCAACGAACTCGAATGTCTTCTTTAACAACAAAATACTTTATCTCAATGTGTCGGCAACGACTCATTGAGCATGTGTTGTTAGAGAAACGTACTGCTGGAGTATTGTTACAGTAGATCCTTATAGGTCTTTCAATAAAACTTATGACCTCAAAACTGTGATAAACTACTTTAACCATAATGCCTGAGAAATTGCTTTATAGCACGCCACCACTTCCGCTTCAATAATAGAAGAAGCTGTCTTAGGTTGCTTTACGCTACGCCAAGACACTATTCCTCTAACAAACAAAAATGAAGCCAGAAGTGTACTTCCTTGTATCTCCACATTTATCAAAATCTGAATCTGAGTAACTGATTAGCTTCAAAACATCAACATGTCTATATATGAGCATGTGATCCTTGATGCCCTGTAGGTACCTCAGTACTTTCTTTGCTATTATCCAATGTGGCAAACCAGGGTTCTTTTGAAACCTATCTAATACTCCCACTGAATATGAGATGTCAGGTCTGGTACAGACCTGAAAATACATCAAATTGCTTACTACTGATGCATAAGGGATATTTTGTATTGTCTGCTATTTCAGATTGGTCTTTGGACATTGCTCCAGACTAAGTCTGTTACCTTTAACAGGAGGTGCTACACTTGATGAATATTGCTTCATCTTGAACCGTTACAAAAATTTATCAATATAACCCTTCTAGGACAGTCCTAAGGTCTTAAGAAATCTGTCCATGTGAATCTCTATGTCTAAGACATTGGAGGCTTCACCCATATCATTTTTGTCAAAGTTTTGGGTCAAGAAATATTTAGTCTCATGTAGCATCCCTAGATCATTGCTAGCTATAAGAATGCCATCCACATATAATACTAGTATGGTGAAACTAATTCCCTTGATCTTTATGTAAATGCATTGATCAGCTCGATTCTCCACAAAACCGTAGGAAGTAATCGTGCTATCAAATTTCAAATACCACTATAGGGAAGCTTGTTTCAATCCATATATGGATCTCTTAAGCTTGCATACTAGATGATCACCTTTATCCGAAGTAAAAACCTTCAAGTTGATCCATGTATACCTCCTCAATCAGATCACCATTCAAAAATGCCATCTTCACATTTATCTGGTGTAGCTCAAGATCATAGTGAGCCACCAGTGCCATAATGATCCCCAAAGAATCTTTTCTAGACACGGACGAAAAGGTTTCTTTATAATCAATGTTAGCCTTCTGATTATAACCTTCTGTCACAAGTCGAACTTTGTATCATTCACTATTGCTATGTGGGTCCCTTTTAGTTTTGAAAACCCATTTACACCCTACAGTAGAGGTGTCCTTAGGCAATTCTACAAGTTCCCATACTAGATTCTTTGACATTGATTTCATTTCATCCTTCTTGGCATTATGCCATAAAATGGTATCTATACAACCCATAGCCTGTGAAAATAATATCGGATCGTCATTTATTCCAATATTAGTTTCATAGTTTTGGATATACACTTCATAATCTGAAGGGATTGTCGATTTTCTCTCTTTCGATGATCTCCTTAAAACTTGTGGTTCAGGATTGGTTTCTTGATTATGGACCACAGGTTCAAACGACAACTGGTTTCTGATGTGGTAATTCATCATGAACAGGTAGTGTTGTTCATGAACCACAGATACCACTGGTAAAGGGATAAATCCCTGACCACCAAATGTAGAAGGAATTGTCGATATATCTTGTTCATTGAACTCAATGTTTCGACTCTGTATACTCCCACTGTTGTCACCATCCTCTAGAAACTTGGCAACTTTAGACTCTACAATGGTAAGACTATATAAGGGACAATAAAACTTACAACCCTTAGATGTTTCAGAATAGCCAATGAAATATCCACTGACTGTTCTAGGGTCCAACTTCTGAAGAAGTGGATTATAGACTCTTATTTTGGCTTGACAGCCCCATATGCGAGTATGCTTCAAACTAGGTTTCCATCCATTCCACAACTCAAAAGGAGTTTTAGGAACTGACTTGGATGGTACCCTGTTCAAGATATATACCGCTATTTTAAGAGCTTCACTCCACTACTTCAGAGGTAGATTAGAGTTACTAATCATACTCCTGACCATATCCATAAGTGTACAGTTCCTTCTTTCAGCAACACCATTTTGATCCGGAGATTGTGGTACAACACCTTGCTCTTAAAGATACCGTGCAAATGGGTCAGGTCTTTGACCATATTCTGTGGTTCTACCGTAGTATTCCCCTCCTCTTTCTGATCTCACGATCTTGATCACTTTTCTAGTCTGTTTCTCTACTTTTGTCTTGAAGTTCTTAAAGGCTTCTAATGCCTCATCTTTATGAACTAAAAGATAGAGATACATAATCTAGAATGGTCATCAATGAAGGAGATAAAGTATCTCTGACCATTCAGACAGGGAGTGGAAAATGGGCCATAGATATCTGTATGTATGATTTCTAGTAGTTCAGTTGACTTTCTGGCACCTTTCTTGATTTTGTTAGTCTGTTTTCCCTTGATGCAGTCCACACATAACCCTAGATCAGTGAAATCAAGAGTCTCAAGGATTCCATCATTCACTAATCTTTTAATTCTATCACTAGATATGTGACCTAATTTAAGATGCCACAACTGAGAGGATTTCTCATTCACATTCATTCTCTTTATGCCAATATTATTTACAGAGAGTAAACTACTTTCATATGTTGGATCTAGATTTAAGAGAAATAAACCATCAACTAAAGAACCTGAACCGATGAATACATCATTTTTTTTAAATCCTTATTTCTGTACTAGAAAAATTAAACACATAACCCAAAGGTGTTAATCTAGAAACATAAATCAGATTCTTTGCAAAAGATGGAACATAAATGGTTTCTCCTAAATCCAACACATATCCAGATTGCAATATCAATCTATAGACACCTATAGCTTCCACTTGAGATTTCATCCGATTTCCTGAATGGATATGTCTCTCAGTTTCTTTCGAAAGTATTGTCTGCAGAAAGCCTTGCATGGTATTGGCCACATGGATTGATGATCTAGAATCAATCCACTAGTTATTTGAATGAGAATCAACTAAATTTGATTCATAACAAAACAAAAATCTTTGAGCTGAGATGTCCCTCATGTGCATGATGTAGTTACACACATCATCCTTACCATTGTAACTTAATGAGTCTGATTTTTCCATTAGAGTGCTTACTAACATCTTGTTTGAACTCACAAATTGAGCATCAATTGCCTTCATGTAGTCAATGACCTTTTTACATTTAGGAATTGATCCTTTAATGCTCTTGTCGATATTATTCATGACAAGCATTAGGCTCAAGTGGTTAGACCGCTCCTACTTATCATAATGAGCAATTTGGACTAGCGTACTGGAATCTGTAAGAGCAGCGAGCTCTTCTATATGGAGCGCCATATCCAAATCCATGCACTCTAAGGTTAAATAAATCTTCTATTTTCAATATGAATAATTTTCCCTAGTAAGCATTGGGAGACAAATCTGGTTATAAACTGCAAACAACAATAAGGAAATTTAGATTTATTGGTGTACAACTTTATACTGACATCAACCTACGTCAATAATCAGTAACACACTAAAATTAATTATAATCTACCTGTGGGCTAAAATTATAATCAATTTTAGTATGTAAAACTTTACACTAAGTTGATTGACATCAAACTTAAGTGACAGGCTGATGTATCCTACAAAATTACCTATGGACTAAGATTGTAGTCTACATCTGTCTAGGTCTGTATTAATAAGACTAGAATGCTACACTACAATTCAGAAGGTTGTTCCACACCTGTAGGCAGAAGAAAGCTCCCACTGTCTTGTAGTTTCACATTCTACCTTATTCCATCTTCTCACATAAGAAAAGAATATTTCCCTGTGGGGATAATATCCAGTCCCAATGCAAAAGATGCAATTTTCTGATGCCTACCACTAGAAGGGTATTTCATTCTTTTATGACATCCTTAAATAAGCACTTATATGTGTTAAAAAATAAAACTAATTATTTCCTTGATTTTAACACAAAACTTTATTATAAGGGCATATTTATCATCTATGACATCCTGAAAAACACACTTATATGTGTTAAAAATAAACCTAATGATTTTCTTGATTTTTTTTAACATAACTTTATTATAAGGGCATTTTAGTCATTTATGACATCCTTTAAACAACCATTCATAAGTGTTAACATAAGCCTAATAATCTTAAAGAGTCCTTAATGGCTTATTCTTTACTTTATGTAACAGTAACTCTTAATGGCGTTTGTTACTGTCACTAAAACAGTGACTCAAAACAACCTCACTGTATTCATATATTTAGTGCGTTTATTCTGTAATGTCACTAAAAAGTAAGATAAATCATTCTGTTATGTACATCTATATACAGTGGTGTTCTGTCTTTAAATGTCACTAAAAGAAAACTATATTTTTAGCGACGTTCAGAACACACTGTCATAACAAATACAGTCACTGTTCTTGATCTTTTAGTGGCGTTCAGAAAAAACTGTCATCAAAAGTGAAGTCACATATACAGTGACGTTTGGTTCATAACTATAATATGGTGATATATAATAAAGATAATCCAAAATTATTAAACGTAACCATCTATATAACAGAAACATTTGGTTTAAAAGAAAGTTCTGGGTCAGATAAAAAACAAACCGAAACGAAACGGTTTTTACCGGCCCACCCAAACTTGTCCATATCCGGGACATAAAATGGGCTTCGGGTCAACCCGTATGGGTATGGTTCGGGGTCACAGGTTTGGGTTGGTTCGGTTCAACCAGTAACCAGGTTTTCTTTATCCGGTTTATATTATTGAACCGGGTTGAACCGAGATCACTTAAAACCCTAATTCCTTTTAGATCTAACCAAACATTCCCTCAAATTTACAATTCATGCCATCCTTATGTTTTTCATCTTCTTCTTCTCTCTGATCAGACCACCGAAACTTGCAACTGCGGGGCCAAGGACATGCCAGAATATCCGGCACTCCCCAAACAAATCCGGTGGAGACACCGGTCACCGCCAGAGCACCTAAAAACGGCCGGAGAGAGAGAGAGAGAGAGAGAGAGAGAGAGAAAAGAGGGATTAAAATCCCACGGCATGCTTGCGGCAGCCTGCTGGCTGCGCATGGCCGCGGCCGGCTGGCCCTTACAGGCTGGCCTGCTGCTCCTAGCCCGACCGGCAGAGCCCCTCGGGCTTCCAGCAGATTCTGCAATGGCTGGCTGCTGCAAGGCCACGGCCGGCTGGCTCTTGCGGGCTGGCCTGCTGCTCCTTGCGCGGCCGGCCAAAACAATAGAATTTTTTTTTTTTATTCATTAAAACCGATTCTTAATGCATCAAATCGGTGGATGGGTGGCTGAAATCCAGCTCTGATACCATAATGTAAGACTTTAACATCTCTACACTGAAGATTAATGCGAAAGATAAATACCTCCAGTGTAACCTATTCCAACCATTGTCCGTCCAACCGATGTCCTCTGATGACGTACTTTGATATGCCTTGCTCCACAAACAAGGAGAAGAGAGAGAGAGAGAGGGGAAGGATTTCTATGCACTGACTGTATTCCCAGACAGAGAACGTGATGGAGTTCTCAATTTCTATCAGTGTGCACAGGACCCTACCCATTAGTATTTATAGACCAACCGTCTCCTTCCATCAAGGATCCACGGTGATCTGGGTGCCACATGTCCCTCAGATCCGACACTCATAACTCTCCTAATAGGGGATACCTAAAATGGATAGTGGCATGTGGGCCACTTACTCACACTTTTCTCTTGCCAAGATAAGATAGAATTAAAATCACTTGCATAGAGCCAATTCCCATTCCTATCCTAGCCACTATCAACAAGTTGATCCCAAACTTCACCTCTTTTAGATTTATTTGGGTCACCATATACTCCAGTAAAGAAGAAAGATCTAAACAATTTAGATGAGATCACACAATCAATAATTCTTGCAGAGGCCTTTTTGATCTCAACATGAATATCATCATTCCAGTAAAGCGCAAGACCCCCTGACAATCCAATCGGATCCACGTAAAAGTGATTGTTCAAATTTATCTTCCTTTTCACCTTATCCATGGTAACAACATTATTCTTGGTCTCCATGAGAAACAAAATATCTGATCTATCTTTTTTGAGAAGATTCCTTAATGAATGGAATGGATTGTCAAAGTCTTCCCAAGGCCTTGACAATTCCAAATAACAAGCTTCATGAGTATGATAAAAAAACTCTCAGATGCTCGATCAATATCGATATTAGGTTCGAAGAGTTAACAATCAATGGCAAACTTTCTTTCCACACAACAAAGAAAACGGCTAGGAAAATCTGAATAACAACACAAACATACAAACAAAGTAGGAGGAAAACACGATACAAGAGAGGAGAAGAACAAGCAATGGGAGCGGAGAAAAACAACTCCAAGCACAAAGGCGGAGGATTATGGTAAATCACAACAGCTCCTGTCGAAATGGAAAACCCTTGAGTTGAATACCTAAGGAGTCAATGCCTTTGGATACAGCTTGACCAAAAGTTGACGCAGACAACCTGAGACTTAGGATTGTTGTACTTCTTCTTCAATGAATGGATGATTGATGATGGATTTAGGGTTCCTCGATTCCTCAATTTTCAGGATCCACATCGTCTCCCGCCTGGGTTTGGATGGGAGACTGGGAGGCCCGGATGGATGGCCGCCATGTGGCACTCGGAGGGATCCGAGCCCTCCATCCGAGCCGACCCCCCAGTCGGCTCAGCTTGTCGACTGGGCGGTCGGCTCGGATGGAGGGCTCGGATCCCTCCGAGTGCCACATGGTGGCCATCCATCCAGGCCGCCCAGTCTCCTGCCCAAACCCAGGCGGGAGACGATTTCTGTTCCAATTTTCATCGTTCGTCATTATTAGTTCCTCAATTCAGTCCATTTCCCCCTTCCAAAGATCAACTGTTCTTTCCTCCAGTGAGCAATGGATCTCGTCTATTCTTCCTCTTCCTTCTCTCTCTCTCTCTCTCTCTCTCTCTCTCTCTCTCTCTTTTAATTGCACAGAAAGTCCTTGAGGGTAAGTTGTCATATCCCGTTTCCAATATCTCAAAGGTATGACTGAGTCGGTAACAAGTAACCCGATCTAACCCAAGAACTCGTAAAGCAGTGCGTATAGCCACCAAACCCACATTCATTCACATATGAAACCACATAATTAGAGTATAATATAAGGTACAATGGAAGACTTGAATAATATCATGTGGAAGCTGAATCACTATTGATAATTTAATAAAGTAATAAATTATTGGGAAAATTTCACACACTTCCCCTATACTTTGGCTTTAAGGCATCCAACCCCTGAGTTCGCAGTTCATCACACAAACCTCCCCTTAATTGTTAAGTATGTACCATATAGACCCAGTCCGTTATGGCAAGTATGTTAGCTGATGACGTAGCCTCCTCCAAAATATCTTAATACCAAGAATACCCTTATACACATGTTAAATTAGAGAAGAAGGGAAGAAGAATGAAGAAGAGGAAGAAGAAAGAAGAGGAAGAAGAAACAAGAAGGAAGAGGAGGAAAAAGAAGAGAGAAAGGCGGGAACCATCAAAACCCAATCGAAACAATAGCCACAAGCAAAGAGCCTTGAGAAAGGAACAACAATAGGTGGAGGCTTGATCTCTTCCCCCTCCTCAATCCTAGGTTCATCCTCCACAGACACTAGTTAAGTGAATGGCAAGGGAGACTTTGGGGGCTCCGATACCTCAAAACCCGACACTAACAGTTGGTTTTTAACACTATTTTTTTTATTCCCATAAGATTGATAAAAGCATTCCAATAAAGGAATGCATTTAGTCAACACCTCAAGAACATCCGGCCTTAGGCAAATTTGTTTTAACTTAGCAATCTTCATCCGCCGGTGGAGCTAAGGAACAATAAAAACATCGCAAAATTAGTAAAGCCTAATGATATGAGACATGCGATAGTTATAATTAGGGGTGCAAGTTTTACCCTGACAACCTGAACCCTGACAGGGCGGGGTTAGGCTCACGTTTCTTCGAAAAGCCTACAAGGTCGAGCCGGACCAGGGTTGAGGCCTCGGGCTGAGCCCGGCCAACCCTACCTGACCCTATAGAACTGATGTTATATAACCATTGTAAGCTAAAACACTAGGTAATATCCTACCTTGTTTTCAGTGACCTGTTTTTTTTTCCTCCATTGCATGAATCTTGGCAAACATGCATGGATCCAACGGTTGTGTAAAACCCACACCCAGAAAACCCGGCCTAACTTGGATTTTCTTACCGTGCTAGGTTTTCCACCATTGATAAACCCAACCCCATGTCAACTTAAAGACCTACTTGAACCAGATATGAACCATTTTGATCAAACTTAAAACTTTAAGCCAAATGATCACATAACTAGTCACTGGTCCCGATAACCAGCTTCGATAAGTGGCAGCCAGATGGTAGCAACCGGTCAGGCCCAGACAGCCTACCCGCGAATGTCAAGTTTGAAATAACGTTTCAAAGTAGGTTGGGAATATTTCCTATACCTAGGGACGACCCCCATGGGTCCCACTTCACTTATAACTGATCTAGAGTTGACTGAGGAAGTGGAGAACCTAAGGGACTCCTTAGAATGCCAATTAGCAGTCCCTTATAGTCTCCAACCTTCTAAGGAGTTCTACCATAAGAAGGAGACTCCTAAACCATAAAACCTTCTCCAAACCACTCTCTCTCTCTTAGAGTATCATTCCAAACCCTAGAGTTTTGATGCTTTCTTAGAGAGAGGAGAGAATTGAAGGAGGAAGAAGGAGGCTGGAAGGAAGTATTACCTTGGGAATCACTGACGGGTTTCGATATCATTGAACTGTAGCTCGAAACCATTGTAAGTAAACCCTACCTTACTTTGTATCTGATCTTAGACTAAGTAGAATGAAGGAACCTTAGTTTATCAACTATTAATGGAGCCATCATCCATTGATGGCTCAGCATCGAAGGAGGCTTCATGGAATTCGAACTAGGGACTGGACAATGCACAAAATTAAATGGTAAACCCTAAACTAAGTGACCAGTTATTAATGGATTCACAAAGCCTAGGTTAAGATTTTGTAATCCCATATGGATGTCAGGCCATGAACTCCACAATGGAGATCCATCCTAAGGTACACTTGGTTGGAATCCTAACTAAGAAAAACCTAGACCAACTCTTCAGAGAAGGTTTGGTCGCAACATACCGGTTGCAAAATACATAACTAGATATGCGACTAGATGTATTAAGGAAGTTCATAAAAAGTATCTGGCCTTTACATCTGATCGGGATAACTGTGACAGGACTTGTGACCGGTTGGGACCAGAAGGGTTCCTGAGAGCATCCGGTCCCAACTACCAGTCTCGATAATCGAAATCAGATAGCCCAAGAAACTTTGAAAAAGGTTGAATTGAATAGGAAAAATAACTAATGAGATTCCCATACAATAGGTGACTCATACGTACTCAAGAGTGACCATTGGACTAGGAATAACAATTATCTTCAAATATCATGTGAGGGAACAATACCCCTGTCCTTTGTGTGGAATGATTTCTATGTGATTATGACTGTTAATGTTGTGATCTGATTATGATAACATGTCATCCAATAATTGTTCTTGCATGCATTTGCATCCTTTTTATTATGAATATTGTGAATGTGTGTAAATATGAATGTGCATCATGAGCAGTGGTGAAACAGTCAAGGATCACAGGATCCAACTCCCTGATTGTTTGGCTTGTAATGTTCTCGCACCTCTAGGGGGATGATAGCATCTTGGGGGGGAGACAAAATAGATGGACTAGGATTCCTGCTGGGTGTGTGTGAGGAAACTACAAGGGATGACATGTAGAATGATGACTAGTATGGCAACCCATGAATGTGACCTTGGCCAATAGAGGGTTAGGTGTTGGTTTGGATAAGGGAAGAGGGGGAGGTGTTGGAAATGTTGGTTGAAGCGTCATTGGCCAAACCTTTGCCCTAATACTATTTGTCTTTGGGATGATGTATGGGAACACCAGGGCTATTGGTGTAGGCTAGTGAGCAACCATTCTTTCCTATGCATGGAGGTTATGTCACACCCTAATTTTGGCTGAACCATAAGTGTGAGTGAACCGTTACTAAACCAACGATTCACACCAGGATCTTAATAAGACCGTATCCACTAATACAAACCATTGCACATAACCATAATCAGAATATAAATAATACAGCGAAAGTCTTAAATTAAATGAACTGAGTTCTACATTGTAAGTATAGTAACTAATTATTCTTCACACCAAAACGTAAATAAAATATCTTTATACAATTTATGAATCCAACTAAAATAAAATAAATCATCCTAGAGGTACAAGAAGAAAAGATACTTGCATGAAGCGTCATGCACGTCCTCCCCTGCTTGCACTTCTAAAGTAGCAACACCTCTATATACTGGAGCATACACATAGTCCTCCACAGTATAACCTGCATCTACATCTAAAAACATGTATATATACAAGGGTAATCTTACAACTTAGCTCAGTAAGAAAATCAGACAATGCAACAAACAATATGCATGAGTAACATTCACATTTGGTCTGGTTTTTAAGTTTGCAATATGCTATAGAAAGGATTGGCGGCCACCGCATCTCTATACATGAGTGTGTGAATCCGCCCAATGGATTAAACACCATTGTCATCCCACATGCACCCATCATGGAATAGAGATAGAGCTAAAATGTCTGGATCACACACCGTCAATACTTTCCCTGATACCTTACTCATACCAACATGTAAGTCCCTATTGGCGAGGGCTTATAAATTGGGCCCGTAACTAACCAATCCTACATGTCATCATAGTAGGTCCTATCCCAGCACAGCTCCCTACAGCATAGAGATAGGGCTCGAGTTTGGTGGTCAGGCCGGAGACCACAGTGCCATGTCCTCCCCTTGATACCCTACGCACACCAAGCATGCTAAGACAGAAGCTATATGAAAAGGTGCTAGAGTGAGGATTGATCCCAGACCCCAGGCCCTTTCCATTCCATACACTAAAAAAAACAATCACATGCCTAACAATCACAACCTAGCATAGTGAGTATGTATGAACAATATAATAACTGAAAGTAAAGATGATATGTGAATATGCACAAGCAATACTCTATAGAACAATAGTTATTAACAATGTTTTACTGTTATTAGTTAATTAGGGTTTGGATCCGATTCCCTTACTTGATGTGCGGTTGCTTACTTGCTTCGCGTCACAATATCCAATCTTGCTATCACAGGGTCCTACATGATGTTAGGGTTCAATTAGAATTAGTTCCTTAGGGTTTTACGTTGGTCGAAAACCAACTGGGTCAAAATATATCCAAAACAGTGCATACCAGTTGCAAGTATCGATCGCTGCACTGGGGGGAAATAGTGTGATTGGTATGGTCGACCGTTCCCTCCTTGACCAGCTCCCTAAAGGTACCGGTTGCAGTACCGTTCACATATAATGCAACCGGTATAGTCGATTCGTATTCCTTGGGAAGACCACCAACTTGGTGTTCATCTTTCGTCGATCACCCACTATGACTCCTAGGGGTCCTCCTATGCATTTTAGGCCTGTGGAATGAGTTAGGGTTGTTTTATGTTCCATTCAAGTCCTAGTTCCTATGATTCTTCGCCTAGAATTTGAATCTAGGGTTTATCAAACAATTAGGGTTTAACGGGAATTTAGGGATTTTGATCAATACCTAGCCTTGAATGGTATTGATCAGTCATGATCAGTCATCCATAATGCTTTACTTAGAGAGAAGTTCAAGCACTTACTGTTGGTTCTCAACTATGGTATTCTTTGTCCAACGGCGGCTCCTCTTCCACCTTTCTTAACTCTTTTTCCTCTTCAAATCTCTTTCTCCTCTCTAGGGTTTGTGAGGATCAATCAAAGAGGTTTAAGGAGGTTTAGAGGTCCTTAAATAGGTTAGATTAGGTTTTAGGAAGTTTTCCTATTTTAGGAAAGTCTCTAGGATTGAGATTTGGCAAGCGGGACCCACAGAGATCCGTTTTCGGATCTAACTAGTCTGCCCATGGTCAACCAGTATATACACCAGTATCATAAGACCGGTATGATAATATTTTTCTATTTTGGTCCATTTTCATACCTGATTGTCATCCACTCGTCCCGTCTGGTCTGGTTATGAACGGAAGGCCTGTTACGACATGAAATAGAGGTTTAGATCGGGTTCATAGAGTATGGGTCTTACAGGTTATGATCAGTTTTGATGAGTATAGTCAGGCTTTCCCATAGCTATAGCATACATTATACCAGACTAGTAGTGTGAACTAGGATTAATTACCTGATCATGCATATTGCCATTTGTTTGTCTATTTTCTCATTGAGCTCAAGTTGGAGAGCTTACACTTGTGTACACAAATTTTTTAGTTGATGTTGCAAGTAATATTGTAGCTGATTTTGTAAATGCTCCGATTGTCTCTTTTATGGCGTACATGGACGTGCAAGCTCTAGAAGGGGACGAACATGATGCAGACTGTGAGTGTGATACATGCGTGTTCAAGTGGAAGAAGCAGTGGACGTTGTACCAATTATTGGAGACTACTGAAGTTTAGTTTAGTTTATTTCAATTTCACTTTACTTTTACAAGTACTATTTTATAGCCCAATGTTATAGGGTTGGAGTATGAATGGATTCTATTTATTGGTTGTGAATGGTTAAACCTGAATAATTCTGATACAATATTATTTAACTTATTTATAGTATCAATAGAAGCTCAATTGGTTTATTATTTCTGCTAATTATATAACTCTGATTAATAAGTTATGACGTTGGTCGTGATGTGGTTGAGATGGGCATGACACTGCTTATGTGATTCTGGGTTGGACCGAACATAAAATATGTATCGCTCTGATTAATAATTATGATATTGGTCGTGATGTGGTTGAGATGGGCATGACACTGCTTATGTGATTCTGGGTTGGACTGAACATAAAATGTGTATCAATTTAGTCAGCTCTGAAATTTTACATATGGTAAATTTGGAGTGTAACAGGTTAAATATCTCTTTGTGCCTGAGGAGGAAGGAGATTAACACCCTATTGTACCATAGGACAGCTTAAAAGCAAAAGAAGGTGTTGGACTGTACTGGCAAACCATACCATAGGGATGGGGTTAGAAGTGGTAGCTTGGAGCTTCTTTTGTATTGGTGGTAACTGACTGCCGGGTGGTGTAGTGATGCCGTGCTGTATAGGGTGTTAATTGTTGGTGGTGTGGGTAAAAAGTGGTTTGCAGCATCGCCCCCTATAACTTTTTCTCAGTGTTTAAGAAAATAGAAGAGAATCGAATCGCCGTTCCCTTTCATAGTGGCCTTTTGCATTTTTCTTTCTCTTTCAACGAATGACCCTATCTCTCTCGCAACAAAGCTAAGCGGTAAGCATCTTGTTACAATCTTCCTTCAGTCACTTGTTCTTGTGAAAAAAGTTAGGGTTTCACTTTCTCTTTTCAACCTAGTTTAAAGATAGCTGTACCTATTTCGACCATCTCCATGATTGATTGATTTCGTTTGAGCTTTTATGTTCTGATGCTCCAGTAGAAATATTATCTTTTTTTTTCTTCTATATTTTCTTGATTTTGCTTAAGAAACCCTAATTTGGAGATCTTCACTGATAAAGTCCCAGATCAAGGGCACCAACACTACCACTAGAACCATTTTCTAATCCTCCTCATCAAAGACAAACGAACTCTGCCGATAGATGGAGACCACCATTACCGACTAAAACAAGCAACAATATATTGTACGATGAAGACGTGAACTTAAACAATGGAGGATAGTCTCCATTGAAGAGGATGTTGAGTCAACTAGGTGAGTCAATCAGGGTTGGGTAGGGTTTGGTTGTACCTTGCCAGGGTAGGGTTAGGGTTGGAGATATGTTTAACCCTGACAGGGTTGGACTAGGTTAGGGTTAACATTAAAGGAACTAGGGTAGGGTTGGAGTTTGCAAATACCTAGCCCAACCCGACCCTATTGCACTACAAATAGGGGATTACCCAGGAAACCTTTTTCTTCTTATTAGAAACCCCCTTTTCTTTTGCTGTGCGTCTTGCTCTTCTTCATCAGAGTCGAAAGCTACTTTCTTATCAGATGCCATGTTCGTAGCCATTTCATCGTTCTTGTCATTACCTTGCACGAAAATTTAAACATCTTATCCATTGAACAAAAAACTCCAACCAATTAAAATCGGTTTAACAAAAATCCACAACCCTCAATTGCATACCTCAACACTGACATTAGCATCATTAAAGGTGAAGTGTAAAGACAAGAAAACTCTTCTTCACACGAGAAAATAGTGGATTTGTTACTTCGTTTGTATCTTCTCTATCTCCAATTTGAGTCTTTATCAGGTGCCACACGTCTTGTATTTGAATCCTGTTTATCTGATTAATCCACCACCCTCTCCATCTCCTCTTATAGATCCCAATGAGATTCTTGAATGTTTAGGTGATTTATTGTAGGGGTTTCTTTCTTTGGAGTGGTGAACACTACAATCCTGGATCTTTGTAGTTTTGTAATGATTTTAAAATTCACTCTCTTCTTTGTTTTGAATCTCGTTTGAAGATCTAAAATGAGTTCCATCATAAAAGGGTTCCACTGTCAACAATGTGAATTATCCCAGCCTTTCTTTTTTTACTTTATTTATGTTTGTGCTTTATTTGGTCATCCTAAAAAAACAAGAAAAAAAAGGAAAGAAAAAGAGTTTTTAACAATGGAGGGTAAATATGTCATTTAATAATTTTCGTTACTCAACTTAACAGAGTGGGGTGCGATTGTAATTAACTATGAACTCAAGGGTTGGGTGCCTTTAAGGCAAAGTTCATGGGAGGTGTGTGAAATTTTCTCTAAATTATTTGATCAAAACTCAAAACATAGATATCATAATTCTCAAGTATCAAACATATATAAGTCAAATATCCTGGACAACATGGCCTCCAAAGTACGAACTAAACTAAAAGTGGAAACTTAAGTCAAGCACCAAAGACGTACAAGGCACCATGGATCTCCTTAGCATGAGCCCTAGCCTCAGAGGTAGAAACACCGGTAACCATAGGTGAATCCATGAAGTCTGCAATCGTATAACCTACAACATCATTTGAAACAATATACATGTGTGGAGGGGGGGAGTAAGTTGCACTAGCTATAAACAGAACACACAAGCAGTCAAGTATACATGATGAGTTATATAAGTCTGGTGAATAAATTGAAATGTGCTAAGGTAGAGAACTGCCACACGAGAGAGGGAAAAAACTTTCATATGCGAAGAGGGAGCAGATGCTAACCCGGTTACACCATGTCATCAAACACCTCCTGACAAGTAGGCTCCCTTTAGGGACAAGCCTGAACCGAGCCTATGTTGTAACAACGCATACATTAAGGTTCCTCTCCTCCTTGAGCCTATGCATACCTAACCCCTTATCGGCAAGGGTTATAGTCATGGGAATATTGTTCCACTAACCAATCCTAACATGTTATCCATATTACAAGCAGGTTTGTACCCCAGTAGAGATCCCTACTCCATTTCCCCTCCCCCCTCCAGGATGTTGTCGCCCTGCTAGGATACTAGCATATGAAAAGCAATGCCCAGATGGTAACCATGCTTCTAGTCCATTCGTATACCTATTGCCACACGAAACTAACCAAACATCATACTTACAATCAATCATATAAAGATATAATGCAATGCATGGGCAGTTATCACATTAATTAAATGACATGTTATCAAATCATAACAACAATGCAACATAGGCATGCAAGGATTTAAAATAGGAAACTAAATCAATCTACCCACTCACCTATTGGTAAGTAACTAATCATCCTCTATAGAGGCCTTCCCTTGCAATACTCTCATAACACATGTATATTGATTAATTGTTATTAGGAGCTTAACTAAGCTTGAACTCCAACTACAGTGTTAACATCCTCCTAGGGTATCCCCACCCTGCTAGGGAAAAACTCTTAGGCAAGTAGGTTAGGTCTTAGCTCCCAGGTTAGGGTCTTAGGTCAAGTTAGGGACTTGTGTTCGGAGATCCTACCGGATGATCCCTGAGGTCAAAATCTGTCTCAGGAATTTTTCCGTAATGGTCCAGAAACAAGGTCCGATGGGACACTTTGAGTATGGACCATCTGTCTGGAAGGTTCCCAAGGGGTCTCATCTATATAGGGACCCTTCTGTGATGGTCCGAAATTAGTGTCTGGTCTGGACCCTCTGTTCAGAAGGTTCCCAAATGGTAACGTCTATACATGGACCATTCGGTAATGGTCCAGAAGCAGTGTCCGGTGGGACATTTCGTCCGGAAGGTTCCCGAACGGTAACATCTATACAGAGACCCTTCTATAAGGGTCCAAAAGCAGTACCAAGACCCTCCATTTGGAAGGTTCCCAAGAGATTAAACCTCACTGAAATGGTCTGGCCACACGGGTTTTGCGTCCAGGTATGCTATTAGACCATCTGTCTAGACTACATTATCAGTCCGAACTGAATGTCATCTTTTCCAGAGGTTCTGAGATTCTTACCCTTGGTTCCTATGATATTCTCATCCGTCGGGATCCCTACTGGGTGTCCTACATTGACACCAAGGTTCCTTAAAAGGCCCTTAAACTATATCTCGATTGTTGTCCATGTTTCTTATCGAACCTTGGTAGCATTACTATCCTGTGTCTGGTTTGCCATTAATGGTCGACAGAGGTCTCACCTCTATAGCCACAGAGGGTGGTCTCACCAGACGGTACCTACCTAGCCAGAAGTCACAGAGAGGAGATCGAACACTTACCAAGCCGGATTCCCTTACTTCAATGACACAAGTCACCTTCGTTGAACTCTACAACGGTCTCCTTCTTCCTTTCTCACTCCCTTCCTGGTTTTGCAACTCTCACCTTTCGTCAGAACACATCAAAATTTTAGAGCTTAGGTTTCCTTTGCTTTTCTATAGGTTGTGCATAGGGAGAGGGAGACCTTCATGGAACGGAGTCTTCCACTCCTAGCACAATTCCTCCTTCCAAGGGAAGAGGCCCCACTTGCTGCAACCTGTCCATCAAGTGCTCACAAGAGGGAGAAAACTTTCCTCGCTTACATGGGAGGTGGTTATATCATAAGACATGTGGCAGTCCCTTAGGGTTGGGTGCCATGTGTCTTCCATCTATCTAGGATCTATAGTGGACTGAGTAGTCCCCTATCCATGGCTGAGGGGACTAGCCCAAAGTGGGCGTGCCACCTGTCCAGCTATCCCATCTCTATTCCAACAAACCCTCCTATCTTCTATGGTTACCCGCCCATGCGTCCATTGGTGGGAGGGAGTGGGTCCCATCCATCATGGATAATCATATTAATTATATATTAATTTAGCATAACTGTCCCATACATGGGTCCCATGACCAGGGCCTCCATGCATTTGTTTGAACACACCAGGTGTCGACCATGGGTCGATCGAGGGTTCACCAGCCTACGGTTTAACCCAAACTGATCATACACTATTTGGTAGCATGGACCCCATTGGAACTAGGCAGTCTTCCAACTCTAGTTCAACGGATGAGCCTAAAACATTATTTATAATATGGAAATGCATCACATGTTGACCCATTTATCGTCCATTAGCCTATCCTTAGGTAGCTACCTTTGTTTACTAGAGTAACGAAGTTGCTTTGACTACTGTACCATGCCGGAGCCATGGGTTCTTGCTTTCCTTGTAGGCAAGAGCTGGGGAAATGGTTAAATTTTCTAGGAGTGTAAAAGAATATTGTTGAATCTTGAGAACAAGAATGAGGACACAGTCTGTCTGGATTGGTTGTGTTTGTACAGGCTAATTCCTATCCCTCTGACCTAAACTGTCTGTATCCCTGCCTCATTCATACTTAACTACTTTTATATGATGTCTTATCATAAGTAAAGGATGAAAGTGACATTCTATCCTTGGGCTTAAGTGTCTTGTTCAGTGCACATTCCATAGCATCAACGGTGGGAAGACCTGTCACGTGTCAAAATATCCAAGTTAGTCTAAGATTATGGGATACATGTCTTACACAAGTAGGATTTACTATATAATGTGACTTCACTTGAAGGGAACTCACCCAACACCTAATTGGCTTTACAATTAAGATAGTGGATCCACATGATCTGAAGATTTTAGCCTCCTTCTGGTTTATGAATTATTTTAGGAAAGTAAACAACATAAAAATAAAAATAAAAATTCTTCCCATAGTTTTTCTTTCCCCTTTCAAGGGTAGGTGAAGTTTGTGGGTTCAACCATGGGGTTCAGAGGTTTCTGAGAGTAGAGGTACTGGAGTGAGGGAGCTTGAGAGATCATTAGAAAGGTACAAATTTTTTTTTTGGGGGGGAGAGGGGGGGGGAAGATTATAGTGAGAGAAGCCTTTTTTTTTTTCCAAAGATGAAGCTTTTATGTTTAACTAAGCCGAAATTGGGGTGCAACAGTTCACCAAAAGCTTGGAGGAGACAAGAGGAAGGCAGAGAAAGCCCTATATAAAAAATTGAAAGATGTTCAATACACCCCACCTCATTCCTCAAATGTCTCTTGAAATTATCATTCACCCCAAAAAATGAAAATAGAGATTTGAGGGGATTAATGATCAAAGTAGACATCCTTAAAAAGTGTCTAAGAGCATTAATAATAGAAGTAATAGAAATTTCTTGGTCTTAATTTAGAGAAGATGAAGAGGTTGTCAGCATACATTAGATGAGTTAACTAAGTTAACTAGAAATGCTTACATTTTTGCAAGGGCTCCAATAATAGATGCTCCACTTTACTTTTTAGACAACAAGAGAGTACTTCCATAACTAATTTGAAGAGAAGCAAAAATGAACTTAGGATCTTCAATATATAATCCCTTCTCACAGAATCAAAAGTCTTTTTAGTGTCAAACTTAAGCAAAGCTGATGAAGTGAAATGAGTTACCCCCAGCAATCTCATTGTACAACAAAATATTATGTGTAATTGATCTTCCAGGAATAAAAGCAGCTTGCTGGTTGAAACAAACCAGATCCCCAATGTCAAATTAATGTCTACTTGTCAATATCTTTGAGGGAAAGTTATAAACAATATTACTGAGAGATATGGGCATAAAATCACTCACCTTAGTAGGCCCCATACGAGAGGAAAAAGACAAATTAAAGAATAGTCTATTCCTTCAATCTGGCTTGAGTTGAAAAAGAAACTCTTTATATCCTCTACTAAATCATCCTTGATAATGTCCCAAGAAGCATTATAGAATCTCAAATGAAAACCATCAAAACTAGTACCTTTTGAACTTTTGTGAGACTTAACTAACAAGATTTGTTCTTTGAATGATATGCGTCATACCCCAAAACACTGGTATGAAATTTTTTTCGGATACAACTAGATCAACACCGTAGTTTGGATGTGATCCCACCAAGATCTCGTAAGCAGTGCACACACATACCAACCATATACCAGCACAATGTCGCATATACAATTCAGAATATTAAATAGCGGAAGATAAATAGATAACCTTGAGCTTTCTAATGATAAATAAGAGTAATATCAATGCATTACATCTTTTAAATTATGTCCACCAACATTTACCATCTAATAAATTAAAGTATTACTGCCCTATAAATTACAGACTAACTGAATGTAATTTAAATCATCTAAAAGAAAAGTAAATAAATTGTTTGTTGTTTACGGGACTCTCCATCATGAACATCTATCCATCAAAACACACGCGTCACATTCGCAGTCCGTGTCATGCGCTTCGTCCTCAAACAACATTGCTCCTAATTGGGCTAAATGAGAGATCACAAGCACATTTAAATAATCGACAACAGTGCTACCTGTAATATCATCTAAAAAAATACGTATGCAAGGGTAGGGTCTCTAACTTGAGCTCAGTGAGAAACAGATAGGCAAGCAAACAAGATGCATGATCAGTTTATTATACACAACAATGCAAGAGTTTGGTATCATGTATACTAGTATGCTATGGTAAGGGCTAAACCTGACTATAACCTCCATGCATGGGAGTATTTGGACACTTACCAATCTACTCCAATAGCCCTGGTAAAACCATGCGACATCCCAATCAGAATAGTGATAAGGCAGCAAATTTGGTCAGTGATGCTCCAACGAACACTGTCGACCCTTCCCCCTTATCACTCCATCCTACCAGTATGTGAGCCCCTACTAACCGGGATTGCATACAGGGGTAGTGCCACTAATCAATCCTATATATCATTCGATGTATACCTCTCACTAGTCCCAACAAGAATCCTAGACCATCTGTTTTGTCCCCCCGCCCCAAGATGCTGTCATCTTCCTAGGGGTGATTGACGTACCTTTGAGGATTTGCATAGTAGGTCAGATCTAGCGGTCCTTAATCATTTCACTACTATCTATAGATCTCAATCACATACATCTATACAACAATCATAATATAAATGTAAATATATGCACAAAGTAGTTATTAGATGACATGTTATCACAACAAACATGTGGCACAACAATCAAATATTATAAACACTCCAAAAATCCATTGGGGGTTTTGTTCCTCACCTAGGTTCTTGCAATTCCCACTACCTGCACCACGTGAGTCGATGATATCCACACACGTGACACCTAGATTAAGTAAATTAAGGTTAATTTGTTAATTATGTTCTCAACAGGTTACATAATAGTCTTTTGGGGTTGTCCGGTTGCATCTCTAGATGCAATGGTCGAGTCTGGCATTGTGTCCGATTGAACCTTATGTCTTTTGCCAGTGGCCGATAGTTGTGTTGGTCGTTACAGTCTTCCAACTGGCACTGCTTTCAATTACTTACTAAGGCCTATCTGGGATTGGCTGTAAGACCCGCACTCTGAAAACCCAGTCTAACCTTGGTTTTGTATCGTGACAGGTCTTCCGATCATCACCGAGCCAGACGGGGCAAGCGGATAACAAACAGGTACGAAATCGGACCGAAGTCGACCAATTATACCTGATTTTAGGTATACCGGTCGATGGTACCGGATGATGGTACCGGTCGACCGGTATGGCCTGCACAGCTATGTGCGGGAATTTGGAAATTGGTCTCTGCGGGTCCCGCTTTCTTGATTTCGAATCCTAGAAGTTTCCTAATCCTAGTAGGGTTACTAAACCCTATTTTTAGCCTATAAATACACCCTTAAACCCCTCAAATCCTTTCCATTGTCTCTCACAAACCCTAGAGAAGAGAAAGAGCTTGGAAAGGAGAAGGAGCTAGGAAGAAGAAGGAGGTGCCGCCATTACCGTTTGACGAAGCTCTCGCTACACCTGTCAACGGTAAGTGTTTGGATCCATCTTCTTACCCTATGTTAGTGGTGTGGGTGGATCAATACCATGCAAAGTATGTATTGATCTAAAACCCTAAATTGGCCAATAAACCCTAAGTTGCCGTCAAACCCTAGATTCGAGTTTCGAGATGATATTCATCGAAACGAGACTTGAATGAGTTGGGGATAACTCTAACTCAAAGCCTATACTTAGGATGGATAGGAGAAACCTTGAAAATCCATGGAGGATGATCGACGACAGTCGAAGAACCCATGTATGGTCTTCCGGAGACATACCGGTCGACTATACCGGTTGCACATAGTGCGACCGGTATGTTGCGACCGCTACCTCTCGGGAGGTTGTTTGTGGGGGACCGGCTGACCATACCGGTCGCCGATCTTTCCCACAGAGCTGCGACCGGTACATGCCACCTGTCAGCTCTGTGAGGGTATTTTGTGATCTCTGTTGGTTTCCGACCAACATGAAACCTTAAATAATATATTCTAATGAAACCCTGATATTATGTAGGACTTTGTGACTTATCGTTTGGACCTTGTGACGTGGAGCAAGTAGTCGAACGAGCGGCCGTAAGGGAATCGGACCTAAACCTAATAATTAATGGACAGTAAATCGTTGTTAATCATTGAATATCTATGATGTGATGTTTGTGCATATTCACATGCCATCCTTTACTTTCAGTTATTATTATTGTTCATGCATTCATAGGATGTGATTGTTAGGCATGTGATTGTTTTCGTTGGTGTGTGGAGTGGGGCATGGGGCCGGGATCGCTCTTCACACCGACACTTTTGTAGTATTCTATCTTAACATGCTTGGTACGGGTGGGGTATCGGGGGAAGATCGTGGTACGTTGGTCTCCGATATTGATGTTGTCCCGGCCATCGTTGGGTGGTACCGAGGATTTCGAGCCGACGCGCCTTGTCCACGATGCTTTAGCTCTATCTCTATGCCGTAGGGAGTTGTGTTGGGATAGGGTCTACACCGCGTATTGTTTCTATCCTAGTGGGTTAGTTGCGGATAGGGTATCGGGGGAGGTGAGGTTTGGTGGTCTCCGACTCGGCCCGCATGCTCTAGCTCTATCTCTATGCCGTAGACGGCTGTCTTTGGGATAGAGCATACATTGTTGACATATAGGATTGGTTAGTTGCGAGCCCGGTTGTGAGCCCCGGCCGGTAGGGGCTTAGGTACTGGTATGGGTAGAGTATCGGGGAGGTGCGGTTATACCTTAGCTCTATCTCTATTCCATGATGGGTGCATGTGGGTTGGTGGTAGTGTGATTCTTGTGCGACGCCACACACTCGTGTATAGAGGTGCGGGGGCCACCAAACCTTTCTATAGCACATTGCAAACTTAAAACCAGTACCACATCATAAAATGATTGTTACTCATGCATAATCTTGTGAAAGCGTTCGATTGTCTTCCTGAGCTGTGTTGTGTGCTCACCCTTTGTATATACATTGTTTTTAGATGTTGATGCAGGATACACTGGTGGACGATTATGTGAATGCTCTGGCGTATGGAGGTGTAGCTGCTTTGGACGTACAGGCAGGAGAGGACGAGCATGACGCTTCATGCGAGTGCCCTTTCTGCGTGTACCTGTGATGGATTTTATTTAGTTGTTTCAGTTATTTTTGTTTGTTATTAAGAGATGTAAAAGATTATTATAATATGTTTGAATTTGAATAATGGGATATTTATTTACATTATCAATAGATACTCAGTTCATTCTATTTAAAGTCTTCCGCTGTATATTTATATTCTGATTGTGGTTATGTGTAATTGGTTTGTATGGGTGGACACGGCCTATTCGAGATCCTGGTGTGAACCGTTGGTTCAATGACGGTTCACTCACACCGTTCTGGTTGGATCAGAATTGGGGTGTGACATTGGCCGGTCGTTACGCCGGCTCTTACAGTCTTTCATCTGGGGTATTGTCCGACCTCTTCTAGACGGGTGTGTCAAGGTTGATAGCCTATCCGGAAGCATGGGTTTCACCTCTGGGGTTCCCCTCTGGATACACTTTGGAACTCTTCTATTGAGTCCATTGGTAGTTTTCAATATGGGTATTTTACTGTAAGATTAATCCATACTTTGCTAACCTAGTCTGGTCCAATAGTGGGGTACCTCTTAGGCCTTGGCATAAATGTAATAAGGGCGGATTTATGGTTTAACCTAAATCACCCATCGAGAATATGTCTTCTCGAGGTCAAGAAAATGAAGTACTTGTTCTACCATTAATAGAGAGCGGTCAATCAGCGGTGCATGTCATCAATAATTCCCAAGCACAAGTGCTGCCAAGCTTCTCCTTCTTCCTTTAACTTCCTTTCTATGAGAATGCGTTAGAACTCTCTAGGGTGAATATGTATTCAAAGGACTGTAAAAAGGTATGGTTCTTTGTCCATTGAAGTGTCCCTCTTGGAATTGAACTCCTAGCTTGAGTAAGGGACTCATAGGAAGTTGCCAAGTGGCAAGAGTTTCAGTTGAGAAGGGATTCCTTCCATCCCTCAAGTCCAAAGACGAATAGGATGGTTATGGGCCCCTCTGGATTCATCCATGTGTCCAAGGAATATCCTAAATAGCTTTCAAAACGGATTCAAATTATTTCATCCCATGGATAGGTCAGTCGTGGCCTGGCCGGTCGATAGTTCTGGTCTTTGCCCCATCGGGTTTACCGACCAACAGTTACGATCGAATCCCTTTTAAGTTGCACACTAACACAAGGCAAGAAAGTTTTTGAGAGTTTAAAGGGTACCTTCTTTGTTAGTCATCAATTTGCCATCGAATGGAAAACTCTGGCACAAAAGAAAAACCGAGTTAGGCCGGGTTTTCTGGGTGCGGGTTTTACAATATGGAAAGCAACAAAGAATGTAACTGCAAGAAAAGGAAGATTATTTAGATAAACTTATGTATGACGGTGAATAGAAGGCGAAGGCGAGTCTTGACACAATGGAAAGGTTATTTTATTGCTAGGTAAGATGGGAACATTATCACGAAAAAAAAAATTTAATTTTATTTATTAGATTCATTAGCTAGCTAGGTTGCAGATGTGTTACTTATTGTAGTTTGGAAAAAGGATGTTATCAACATCAAGTCAATCAGGTGCTTTAGCAATTTGAAATCCACGGATGATTTTTAGACTATTTTCTATTGATTCTTAAACATCAGTCGGTTCGGACCTACACTTAGTTTTACCCAAAGCTTCATTTTGATCAAAGATAGATCACCTAAGTTTGAGTTCATAAGTAGTGACAATTGCCTTAAACAAAAACTTGTTTTCGCTATGGCTCTAGTGAGTTCTCTTAACTAGGTCCCAACCTATGAGTCGCCAACTCATTCTTCAACATGCATCTTACTTGAAATGGAAACTGAGAGTGAGTTACATGGCATTTTGACAATCCTTTAGGTGGCAAGAAGATTTTTCTCTTTTTTTATGGTTAATGATTCTAAATTTCGACAGTTAAGAGCAGATACTCTTGTTGAAGCTTGACATATTGAGAACCAGAGTATTGGCAGTCTATCCACCTCGAAGCTTTTATATAGACGCTTGATAGTAGGAAGGCTTGCTAGACACCCTAGTCGCAAGGCTTATATAGGGGCATGCACAGTGAGGCATTCTTTGTAAAGTCTCATGCATTTTGCTGTACGATAGAGTGCTTGGACTCTCTTCCTCGGGGAGATATGCGTAGTAGACGACATTAAGCAAGCACAAGAGTAGTTGGATTTGGATTTAAGGGGTGCACTCGGATACTTAAGTCAATAATTCGAGCAACAGTAAAAGGAAGCACAATAGAAAGAGAGAGTGAACTATGATAATACGATGTAAGAAATGATGTAACCTGGGTAGGTTAACCCTTTTATAAGGGTGGGATGTGGATCTCATCTCCACATTTACAAGTCTGCTACTGCCGAAATTGCTATGGTGATTCCAGCTGAAAGCCTGATGTATCCCGCACCACGTGTCAATCACTCATTGACGGATAACATTTATGCACATAAAAAGTGAGGAATGAGGAGGGACAAAATCATTAAATGATCGAACTTAGGAGAACAAATTTTTTATTGTGCTCATCAACCATTCCTATAGATCCCATGTTCTCACCCACCCAACTCCAAGATGATGATCTTCTTTAGTATAGATGGAGACCAAAAAAAACTGGGTCCTTACAATAATTAACGACAAACAAATTTATTTCACATGTGTTGAATTCTGATAATGCCCTCGAACTGTTTGGAACGGTAATCTAAAACTTCTACGGCCATGGATGAAGATATTTAGGTCTACAAGTGTCACACCCCAATTCTGCACCATTCAGAATGGTGTGATGAACCGCTAATAAACCAACGGTTCAACCAGGATCTCTAATAGGCTGTGTCCGTTGAAAATAACACCATACACATCCACAACCATAATCCGAATAAATACACAATAGCGGAAGTCTTAATATCAAATGAACTGAGGAATCTAACTGTGATAATCAATAATAAAATATCAAGTTATGTTGTATTAATCGAGACATAAGTAAATAAATTATCAATTACATTTCCTTAATAATTTAAATCAAATCTAAGCGAAAACGCATGCGTTGCACTCGCATGAAGAGTCATCCATTTCTACTAAGTCTTCAGCTTCCATCGCAGCGATGTGCCCGTACGCAGGAACATTCAAATATTCCTCCACTATGGTACCTACATCATCGACTAAAAATATTCGACGTCGAAAGGGTGAGCACACATCACGGCTTAGTGAGCAAACAAAACAATGCAACAATCATATGCATGCATTTAATTCATATCTGTGGTCTGGTTTATAAGTTTGCAATGTGCTATAGAAAGGTTCGGTGGCCACCTCACCTCTATACACGAGTGTGTGAAACTGTCCAATGAAAACGGCACTGTCGACCCCACATGCACCCACCATGGACAATATACACTCCATGAAAATGGCATGGCTGTACCTGTTGCCCATACCAACACGTAAGCCCCTGCTGGCGAGGGCTTGCAAACTGGGCTCGTAACTAACCAATCCTAATGTCAAATAGTGTATCCAAGGCCTCACCCCAGCATCCCTCAATACATCCATAGAGATAGAGCTAAGGCCCCCAGACAGAGTCGAAGACTACACGGTCTGAGACCACCTCCCCTGATATCCTACGACGTAATAGTTCTGCTAAGGTAATGGCGATACGACGATGTCAGTGGACATGACTTGAGTAGAACCATGGCACAATATACACCCCATGAAAATGGCATGGCTGTACCGGTTGATACCATCCCCTACCCGCACCATGTACACTAACCACACACATACATTCACATGCCTATTCCTAGCATCATCATCATCATCATGTTATAAATAAATAGAATTAAATATACATGAACAGTAATAGCAGGAATATTGGATGACATATTGAATGCACATACAAGCATACACGCATAGAATCAGTCATGGCATTGGACTCAAGAAATAAAAACAGTTTATTATTAGCCAATTAGTTTAGGTCTTGTTCCCTCACCTTTGCTTGAGTGTTGATCCTCTTTCAAGCTTTAAAACCACTTTTATATCAATAGGAAAACCTAACAAGTCGATAGATTTTGGTTAGAAGTCATTCCGACATCAATAGGCTTGTTTTTAAACACGGGTCGCAGGGTGGGTTGCAGGTAGGGTAGCAGTCTACATCGACCCCTAGGGTAGGGTCGATGCTAGGGTTGGATGTTCCATCGACCCTGGGTGCGACCACCCCTATTCTGGACTTCCCGAATACTGGGGATTTTTATTCTACAATCCATTCTTTTACGTTTAGGTCCTATGGCTTACTTCCACAATCCATTCTAAGCTTGTTCTATGGCTTAGAACACTAGGTTTCCTCCTTACCTTGTCTACCATGGTTTCTCCATGGATTTCATCGAAATCGTCCCATGGGAGTATGATTTGGGTTTCTCCTAGACCATACTCTCTTCATGAACTATTCTAAGGTCTTAGATTATCAAATAGAAAGCTTTCCCATACCTTAGGTTTGCTGAGAATAAGAGATTTCTCTGAATTCTTTAATTCGGTCATCTTCTCCAACTTTCCTTCTCTTCTTCTTCTCTTCTCTTTCTCTCACTCTCAATTAGGGTTTCAAAAGGAGTGAAAAAGGCTTAGGGAAGTCCTATTTATAGAGTAGAATCTCTAAAAATAAGTCCCATTGAGAATAGGAATGAATCCCATTGAAATTTAGAAAGTTTCCTATTTGTGGTTTCTGTCGGCAAACAGGGGGTCGATGAGGGGGTCGGAGGTCCCGTCGACCCCCAGTTCCTAAGTTGTCCGACCCCCAATGAAAAAATCAGGGGTCTGACTTCTATGTGAGGGGGGGTCGACCTTGCCTACCTAGGTATGCGACCCTGCCCTCTCATTCACTATTTTTGGGTCAGTTTAGTACCTGGTTTTGCCCTTTCCTTCACACACTTGGTCTGTTTAGCTCGACCATGATGGGTAGACCTGATACAAGGTGGTAAGACCGGTTAGTTTGATACGGGTCTTACAGCAAGGTTGGCCCGGAAAACCCGAATCTGGCCTTAATTCATCTTGAACCCTGGCAAGGTTAAACCCGCTCTGAACTCTGACAGAGTTGGATTAGGACCCAAATTTCATCAAACCCTGATCGGATTGGATTGGATTATATATATATATCGATTTAACTTCTTCGGCTTTCAAGATTGATCGACAGAGACTCAACTAATGCGTATGGGTTATTCTTATGCTCTTCCTGGTCTATCCCTATGTATTTCATTAGGTTATTCCTATAATTTCCATAAACTCCTTGCATATATAGTTCGTATAATTCTTGTACATGACCTGCATATTCCGTATTTGCACATAATTCCTCCATATATATACTCTATGTACGTGACTTGCATACCTTGTACATTCCTGTATTTGATCTAATACTAGATCCGTATCTCCCTATGTCCCTTGTATATTCTCCCCTACCAGAGCAGTTTTAGTTTTTATATCAGATTTGGCCATTTTGGATAGATCCGAATTGTGTTATAAGTGTAGTTTCCTCCATGTTGACCATAAAATGATCGAGACCATTAGTCTTTTTTTTTTCTTGTGTCTTGACTATGCAAACTTTAATGTTCTTTTCAATATTCAGAATTTCAGATTTAATGTTAAACTTCAGATCTTATGTTAAACTGGTTTTCTTGTTATGGCTTGTACTTGTTAGGTTCTAAAAAAAAATTCATGGGTTGATTGGATAATTTGAATTTATTACTTCATTTATAAATTACAATTTAAAGTAGTTACATATTTAAAGTTAAATCTGATTTTTTTTAAATATTTTAAATTATATACTTATATTGTTCCTTAGACAAATTGAGGGCCAATCAGGGTCAACCCAGACTGGACCGGCCTAGTTAGGGCCAATCAAGGTAGGGTTGGGTTAGGCTAAAGCTGCTGAATCCTGTCAGGGTAGGGTTAAGATTGTATATTTTCTGATCCTAGTTGGATTGGATTAGGGTTACATTTAAGGCATTTGGGGTAGGTTAGGGTTTTAAAAAACCTGGCCCAACCCAGCCATGTTGCAGCCCTAAAGATTTTCCTATGGCGAAGGAAGCCTGAATCCTTTAAATAAGGGATTGTGTTGCAATCTTTAGTCTCATATTGGTTTTGAATGGGATTGATTGGAAGTAGATAATGATGATGCTAGGAATAGGCATGTGAATGTATGTGTGTGGTTAGTGTGTTGGATGTGAGTGGAGCATCAGGAGGGGACGTGGCATGGTGGTCTTCGACCTCGTCACTAGACTCTAGCTCTATCTCTACTCAAGTTTTGCCCACTAACATCGTCGTATCGCCATTACCTTAGCAGAACTATTACGTCATAGGGAATCAGGAGAGGTGGTCTCGGACCGTATGGTTTCTGACTCTGTCAGGGGCCTTAGCTCTATCTCTATGAACGTATTGAGAGATGCTGGGGTGATGCCTTGGATACACTGTTTGGCATTAGGATTGGTTAGTTGTGAGCCCAGTTTTCAAGCCCTCGCCAATAGGGGCTTACGTGTTGGTATGGGTAGGGCATTAGGGAAAGTGTTGACGGTGTTTGATCCGAACACTTTAGCTCTATCTCTATTCCATGGTGGGTGCATGTGGGACGACAATGGTGTTTGATCCATTGGGTGGATTCACAAACTAGTGTATAGAGGTGCGACGACCACCAAACCTTTCTATAGCACATTGCAAACTTATAAATCAGACCAAAGATATGAATTGAATGCATGCATATGTTTGTTGCATTGTTTTGTTTGCTCACTGAGTCGTGATATGTGCTTACCCTTTCAACGTCGAATATTTTTCGTTGATGATGTAGGTCCTACTATTGAAGAATATATGAATGCGCCGACGTATAGATACGTTGCTGCGATGGATGTAGAAGCTGAAGAAGATGCGCATGATTCATCATAAAAGTGTAACCAATGTGTTTTTGCTTAAGTTTAGTTATAATTTGAACATCGAATATGTAATTGATTATTTATTTTTATGTCTTGTGGTTTGAAGACAATTGGATTAAATACTTATTTATCACTGTTAGACTCTCAGTTCATTATCTGTAAGACTTCCGCTTATTTGTTTATTACCTCTGATAATTAATGTGGAATGTGTATGTAGTTTGATATGGTGGGTACGACCTATGTGAGATCCTAGGTAAACCATTGGTTTATTGGCAGTTCATCACAGCATTCTGGTTAGACCAGAATTGGGGTGTGACAGAGGATCAATCAAAGAGGTTTAAAGAGGTTTAGAGGTCATTAAATAGGCTAGATTAGGTTTTAGAAAGTTTCCCTACGTTAGGAAAGACTCTAGGATTAAGATTTGGCAAACGGGACCCATAGAGATCCGTTTTTGGATCTAACTTGTCACACCCCAATTCTGATCCAACCAGAATGGTGTGAGTGAACCGTCATTGAACCAACGGTTCACACCAGGATCTCGAATAGGCCGTATCCACTCATACAAACCATTACACATAACCACAATCAGAATATAAATATACAGCGGAAGGCTTCAAATAGAATGAACTGAGTATCTATTGATAAATTATATAAGTATCCAATTATTCAAATTCAAACATAAAATAAATATCTTTTACATCCCTTTAATATCAAACGAAAATAACTGAAACGAATAAACAAAATCCAATCACAGGTACACGCAGAAAGGGCACTCGCATGAAGCGTCATGCTCGTCCGGTCCTGCCTGTACACTCAAAGCAGCAACGTCACCATACGCCAGAGCGTTCACATAGTCGTCAACAGTGTAACCTGCATCAACATCTAAAATAATGTGTACACAAGGGTGAGCTCACAACACAGCTTAGTAAGACAATCAGACAGTTTCACCATATTATGCATGAGTAACAATCAATTTTATGATGTGGTCTGGTTTTAAGTTTACAATGTGCTATAGAAAGGTTTGGTGGCCCCCGCACCTCTATACACGAGTGTGTGGCACCTCATGGATCACACCCCCATTGGCCCACATGCACCCATCATGGAATAGAGATAGAGCTAAGATACCCACGTACCTCCCCTGATACTCTACCCATACCAGTACCTAAGCCCCTACTGGCCAGGGCTTGCAAACTGGGCTCGCAACTAACCAATCCTATATGTCATCAATGTATGCTTTATCCCAGCACAGCCGTTTACGACATAGAGATAGAGCTAAGGCATTCCCACACCTCCCCTGATACTCTACCCGCAACTAACCCACTAGGATAGAAACAATATGCAGGTAGACCCTATCCCAACATAACTCCCTACGGCATAGAGATAGAGCTAAAGCATAGACCACAGTGCCACATAACAATGGCCGGGCCAACATCAATATTGGAGACCACCGTACCACGACCTTCCCCTGATGCCCCACCCGTACCAAGCATGTTAAGACAGAATACTACAAAAAGGTGCTAATGTGAAGAGCGATCCCAGGCCCATGCCCCACTCCACACACTAACGAAAACAATCACATGCTTAACAATCACATCCTATCAATGCATAAACAATAATAATAACTGAAAGTAAAGGATGGCATGTGAATATGCACAAACAACACATCATATATAATCAGGTGATTAACAAAAATTTACTGTCCATTAATTATTAGGTTTAGGTCAGATCCCCTTACCTGACGCTCGTTCGATAACTTGCTCCACGTCGCAAGAACCAAACGATAAGTCACAAAGTCCTACAAGATTATTTGGGTTTCATTAGAATATATTGTTTAGGGTTTCACGTTGGTCGGAAACCAACAAAGTTACAAAATACCCTCACAGAGCTGACCGGTGGCAACATACCGATCGCAGCTCTGTGGGGAAGACAGGCGACCGGTATGGTCAACCGGTCCCCACAGACCAGCCTCCCGAGGGATACCGGTGGCAACATACCGGTCGCACCATGTGCAACCGGTATAGTCGACCAGTATGTCTCCGAAAGACCATACATGGGTTTTCGACTGCCGTCGATCATCTTCCATGGATTTCCAAGGTTTCTCCTATCCATTCTAAGTCTAAACTTGGAGTTAGAGTTATCCCCACTTCATTCAAGTCTCGTTTCGATGAACATCATCTCGAAACTCGAATCTAGGGTTTGACGACAACTTAGGGTTTATTGGCCAATTTAGGGTTTTAGATCAATACCTACTTTGCATGGTATTGATCCACCCACACAACTAACATAGGATAAGAAGAATAGTTAAAACACTTACCGTTGACCAGCGTAGCGTGAGCTTTGTCGAACGGTAATGGCGGCACCTTCTTATTCTTCCTAGCTCCTTCTCCTTTCCAACCTCTTTCTCTTCTCTAGGGTTTGTGAGAGACAATGGAAAGGATTTGAGGAGGCTTAAGGATGTATTTATAGGCTAAAAATAGGGTTTAGTAACCCTACTAGGATTAGGAAACTTCTAGGATTTGAAATCAGGAAAATGGGACCCACAGAGACCAATTTCCAGATCCCCGCACTTAGCTGCGCAAGACATACCGGTCGACCGGTACCAAGACCGGTACCATCGACCGGTCAACATAAAATGATGACTATTTGGTCGTCTTTGGTCCGATTTCATACCTGTTTGTCATCCGCTTGCCCCGTCTGGCCTGGTGATGATCGAAAGACCTGTCACGACACAAAACCAAGGTTTAGACCGGGTTTACGGAGTGCGGGTCTTACAACTCCACCACCCTTAAAAGAAATTTCGTCCCCGAAATTTGCATGTAGATTCTACAATTCTCCCACCCTTAAAAGAAATTTTGGCCTCGAAATTTGAACGTACCTTGATCGTCGAAAAGGTTAGGATACTCCTTCCTCATCGCGCTCTCCTCTTCCCAAGTAATTTCCTCAACATTTTGGCTTCTCCAATGCATCTTCACATAATGGATATCCTTGGTTCGAAGTTGCTGAACTTTTCGACTCGAGAGCATCACAGGCACCACTTCGAAAGTTAAGTCTTCAGTCAAGTCTGGGGGATCAGCGGTCAAGATGTGCGATGGATCTCTGACATACTTCTTCAGTAATGATACGTGGAACACGTTATGAACGCTGGACATAGATGGTGGTAGAGCCAATTGATATGCTACATTACCACGTCGATTCAATATCTCATATGGTCCCACATACCTGGGGCAAAGCTTTCCCTTCTTACCAAATCGTTTCAGACCTCGCACCGGTGATACCTTCAAGAACACTTTGTCACCCACTGCAAATTCCAGATCTCGACGTCGATTATCCGCATAGTGCTTCTGTCGAACTTGAGCCATCTTTACTCTCTCCTTGATTTGATCAATCACTCGGCAAGTTTCTTCAACAAACTCCGGTCCTACAATTCTTTTTTCCCCAACTTCGTTCCATAACAGAGGTGTACGACACTTCTTTCCATAGAGTGCTTCATATGGGGTCATCTGAATTGTAGCATGATAACTGTTGTTATAAGCAAACTCGATAAGTGATAGCTTCTCATCCCAAGCTCCCTTGAAATCTATTGCACAAGCTCGGAGCATATCTTCCAATATTTGAATAGTTCGTTCTGACTGTCCGTCCGTCTGAGGGTGAAAAGCTGTGCTGAACTTCAACTTCGTTCCCATAGCTTTCTGTAATCCTTCCCAGATCTTTAATGTAAAACGGGGATCTCTGTCAGATACTATACTCTCTGGAACGCCATGAAGTCTGACTATATTATCCACATATAACTTGGCCAGTTTCTCCATGGTATACTGAGGTCTGACCGCAATAAATCGAGCTGTCTTGGTGAGTCGATCTACTATAACCCAAACTGCATCCACTGACCTTGGTGTCAAAGGTAGGCCAGTAACAAAATCCATGGTAATGCAATCCCACTTCCATGCAGGTTCTGGTAATGGCTGTAGCAAACCTGCGGGTCTCTGCCTTTCCTCTTTAACTTGTTGACAATTCAGACACTGGAAAACGAAACGAGCTATATCTGCTTTCATACCCCTCCACCAATATAGTCTTCTTAAATCATGGTACATTTTGGTACTTCCCGGATGTACCGAATATGGAGTGTAATGAGCTTCAGTCATAACTCGATCTCTGATATCGTAGTCTTCACTCTCCGGTATACATAAACGTCCACGATACCTGAGTACCCTGTCTGAATCCAAGGTAAAGTCAGGATTGCTCGTACCCTTCTCTAAGTCTTCTTGCACTGTCTTGAGATGAGGATCCTGTAGGATTGCTACCTTGACTTCATCAACTAGATCCTGTGAGATCTTCAAAGCTGCGAACATCATGGTGAACTTATGAATTAAGCCTTGCTCAACTGGATCTTCTGCTGTCTCTATTATATACTCTTCATCACCTTCGATTTAACTTGAAGCTGCGGCACATAACGCAGCATTTCTACTTGGTCCTGCCTCAAGTTTCGATGCCCACTTTCTGCTTAAGGCGTCAGCCACAACATTTGCTTTACCCGGATGGTATTGGATGTCACAGTCATAATCTTTTAACAATTCCAGCCATCTCCTCTGCCTCATATTCAGATCCTTCTGAGTGAAAAGGTAGGTTAAGCTCTTGTGATCTGACTTAATCTGAAACTTCTCACCGTACAAGTAGTGTCTCCAAGTCTTGATTGCATGTATAACCACTGCTAGCTCCAAATCATGCGTAGGATAGTTCTTCTATTGCTCCTTTAACTGTCTTGATGCGTAAGCAATCACCTGTTCCCCTTGCATCAATACACACCCAATACCCAACCCTGAAGCATCCGTATATAAAGTAAACGGTACGCTTGGTTCTGGGATGGTCAAGATAGGTGCAGAGACTAGTCTTGACTTCAAAGTCTGAAAACACTTCTCACACTCATCTGTCCATAAGAATTTCTCTCCCTTCTTGGTCAATCTGGTAAGTGGAACAGCGATCCTAGAGTAATCTTCCATGAATCTTCTATAATAACCAGCCAACCCAAGGAAACTATGAATTTCCACAATAAATTTTGGTGCTTCCCATCCTACTATAGTAGCTATCTTGCTTGGATCAACCTTGATACCGTCTTCAGATACAACATGGCCCAAGAAAGCCACTTCCTTCAGCCAAAACTCACACTTCTTGAACTTACCATAAAGCTTCTCCTGTCTCAGCCGTTGTAGGGCTGCCCTCAAGTGCGATGTATGAGTCTCCATGTCCTTAGAGTAGATCAATATGTCATCGATGAATACGATGACCGAAGTGTCCAACATATCATGAAACACTCGGTTCATCAGTTCCATAAACGACGCCGGAGCATTGGTCAACCCGAAAGACATAACTAGAAACTCATAATGCCCGTACCTCGTTCTGAAAGCAGTCTTCGGAATGTCTCCGGCCTTGATCTTCAGTTGGTGATACCCCGATCGGAGATCAATCTTTGATAACACCTTTGCACCCTGTAACTGGTCAAACAAATCATCGATCCTAGGCAAAGGATACCGATTCTTGATCGTTAACTTGTTCAGTTCACGGTAGTCAATACATAGCCTTACACTTTCGTCTTTCTTCTTGACGAATAAAACAGGTGCTCCCCAAGGTGATATGCTAGGTCGTATGAAACCCTTATCCAATAATTCTTGTAACTGGGTCTTCAACTCCTTTAACTCGGTCGGGGCCATTCTGTATGGTGCTGTAGACACCGGCGCCGAACCTGGCATAAGGTCTATCACAAATTCTGTAGCCCTGTCTGGTGGTAAACCTGGGAGATCTTATGGAAATACATCTGGAAACTCTCGTACCACCTCCAGATCTTCCATCTTTGGCACCTCGACAGTGATGTCGACTATAGATACTAGATACCCCACTCCCCCTTTCGCCAAGCATCTCTTAGCTTTTAGGGCGGAGAGAATCAGCTTCCGCATCCTAGATAGCTTGATCCCCACGAAGCTATACTCCCTTCCCTCTTTGTCAGTAAGCACAAGCTTCTTTTCACCACATAATAGGATGGCTGAATGACGACCTAGCCAATCCATTCCCAGGATGACATCAAAGTCTGCCAACTCGAGTATTACTAGGCTTGCTTCTAAGTCTCGGCCCTCAATACATACAGTACATGGTCCATAATATTCGGTCAAAGCCACTTCGACTCCTAGTGGAGAGCGAACTATCAAGCTTGGGTTCAGGTGCTTGATTGGTAACTCCATTCGCTTCCCAAAAGAAATCGAAACAAAAGAGTGCGTGGCCCCAGAGTCAAATAGTACTCTGGCAGGTATACCAGCTACATTTACAATTCCTGGAATTATTTATTATCCCTTAATTCTATATGCGCATACATACAATGAAAAATAGTAAGCCAAATAGTAAGGGATAAAGTCATACCAGTGACCACATCCGGTGATGTGGCTTCCTCTTCAGTGGTGACCGCATAAACTTTTCCTTGCTGGGGAGGTTGCTTCTTAGGTAGAGTGCAGGTCCTTGCAATATGACCCACTTGCTGGCAGTTGAAACACTTTATATTCGGGTTGTATCCGGTGTTCTGTGGCACAGGGGGTGCCATGTTGTTCCTCGCGGGTACAGTAGCGGTCTGAGCCCTGTATGGGCGGAAGGGTCTATTGTTACCGCCACCCGAACTCTCACTAGCAGGTCTCTTCACTCCCCTGTTCTGCGCAAAGAAGCTGTCCCTCTGACTGGACTCTATCACCCTTGCAACCTGCACAACCTCATTGTAGATCTTCTTGTCCAAACCCAATATGTGCTCTCTGATGCTCCCACGTAGTCCCATGGTGAACCTACGTGTCTTGGTCTCTTCTTCTTGCATACTTGCCGGTGTGAAAAAGAATAGTTCTTCGTACCTCTGCTGATAAGCATCCACGGTCGACTGAGATTGCTGTAGGTTGAGGAACTCCTTCTCCATTTGATCCCTGAAACTCTTCGAAAAATATTTATCGAAGAAGGCAGCTTTAAACACTTCCCAGCCCACCAGTGTATACTTAGTCTCCAGATATGCCCGTGTAGAATTCCACCAAGCATTTGCGTCTTCTTTCAGCATATGAGTGGCAAATAAAACTTTTTCCTCTTCTGTACATTTCATCAGACGGAAGTTCTTCTCCATCTCTGCAACCCACTGTGCTGGCCATAATGGCTTCCCTGTTCTACCAGTGAATGATGAAGGCTTCAACTTTAGGAATCTATCCACCGCCCTACTCAGATCGTGCTGTCCCTGCGTGTCTACTCCGTACCATGGTGGTGGGTACGGATAAGCTCCCGGGTAAGCAGAAGGCGACGAAAACTGATGCGGTGGTGGTATGTTCTGTGCTTGGCCCATCGGCCTTGGACTACCCTGCATCGGCTGTGAAGTATTTCTCTCTCCAGACTCAGGCGTACCTCCCGTGGGAACAGAACCTGTTGGCCTGAGCATCTTCAGTACCTCGCTCAGGAACTCCTTCTGTTGAACTTGCATCTGATAGACCAGGTTTGTAACAATGGTCTCTGAATCCCTATGAGGCGGCCCAAGTAAATTTGTTGGTACTTCTAGAACCTGTTCCTCCTCCACTTCCGGACTTGGCTCTCTAACATGGTCTCGCTCAACCTGTTCTTCCTCTAGGCGCATCCTGGCTTGATGACGCTTCCGACCCCTACGACCGTTCCCTCCCACCATCTCAGACTATTCTGTTTGGATCTGAGAAGAAGACATAACACGTGAGAACCACAATAATAGTAGTGTTAGTCTTGAATAATACAGGGGAAATAGTCGAGAAGTAAAATTTCAATTTACACAAATTTTAAAATTTTTTTGGAAAATTTTCAAACTTTTCTGGTGCATACCGGTCGCAACATACCGGTCGCACCTTTGTAGAATATGCCGCGACCGGTATAGTCGACCGGTCAGAATTTAATTTCTGACCGAGACATTGCGGTCGCATGTCTGGGAGATACCGGTCGACACTCTGTATACAGTGTTGCGACCGGTATAGTCGACCGGTCAGAATTAGAATTCTGACCGAGACATAGCGGTCGCACACCTAGGGTGATACCGGTCGACCGGTATAGGCAAAACCGTCGACCGGTATGCCCAAATTGGCTTTAAAATCGCGAAAAAGTGAGAAAAATTCTCACTTTTCTTTCTTCTTTTCTCTCCGGTGGCGATTCTTCTCTGCCAAACCGAGTTGCTACAGTCCGACTGGTGCCTTTAGAAGTCGATTTCTTCCATTCTAAGCGTAGAACATCGTCTCCAAGTAGGTCTCTTCCCTCTCTCATGTTTTTACAATTTTTTCATATCGTCTATATGTAGAAATTTAGGTTTTTCATTGTTCGAGATGTTTCAACTGTAGGAACTCTTTTCCTTCGGCTAGGAAAGGGTTTGGGGACCCCCAAGAGAAAAAGCCCTCAACCAATTTGGGGTTTCACCGAACGGTTTTCATAAAAATCCAATTTTTCACTTTTTTGACCTAGGTTTTCATAAAAATTTGAAATTTCTTGATTTTTCTTAATTTCTTGAAATTTCTCGTTGTAAATGCCTGTGATTGATATGTTGAAGAGTGTGGGGGTTACGTAAGTCCTCCTCCCCATGTTTTTGGGTGAGTTCGAGGCTTTTTCCCAATTTATAGTCGTTATGCTGCCGAAATTTCAATAATTTCTAATGTTTTATCTTGTTTTCTTTTGTTTTGCAGATTGAAATGGCTCCTCGACGTGCTCTCGGGAAACGCCCTCATGGCTCGAGTTCACGTGCTCCCCAGCCACCAGTTCCCCAACTTGACGAGCACTGGTTTCGTTCTGTTGAGGCACAAGCTCGATTCCCGTGGTTCGATAATAAAAGCATAGAATCCGGGCGTCGTGTTAACTTGGAGCAGTTAGATCGGTTCGACGTGCGAGCGGCGTTTGACAGGCTTGGTTGGTTGCCTGTCATTTCATACACCGACACCACCCATCCTAACCTGGTTAAGCATTTCTTTGCTAACCTGGAGCTGCACGGAGATGTGAACAATCCCAACCAAGGTAGGGATTTACGCATCTCTAGCTATGTCCGGGGTGTTCCCATTTCCTTTAACACCCACCAGCTGGCCGACCTTCTAGGGGTTCCGAATGATGGAGACCTAGTATATTGCCCTCCCCAAGCGAAGGGCTATCTGACTAAGGACCTGCGCCGAGAGATAGCTCATCAGATACTCAACCCTGGGGCTCCTATGAAGGCGGCTAGCCTGAGGCCTATACCTCGGGTCTACAGTCGCGTCATTCAGCACAACATCATCCCCCAGAGCGGCCATTATAGTGAGTTATCCCAGCTCACTCAGTACATTACTTATTGCGTCTACACTGGGGAGCGGGTCTCTCTCCCATACCTCATCATTAGGACTATGCTTCAGGTGACCCTGGCCGACCAGGCCAGTAACCTTCCTTACGGTCGTCTCATTACCTCCCTGCTACGTCGTCTGGGCGTGAGCATGAGAGGCGAGGTGACCGTTGAGGATACTATGACGTCCGATATAGACTGGGACGCCATTCAGAGGATGCAGATGGTTGATCTGCCAGTTAGCGATGACGAGTTGGAGGCTCACCCTCGCCCTCTTGGGAGGGTAGCAGCCGCGGCGGCGGCAGCAGCAGCAACCAATGCGGCCTATGCAGCCGAGCTCGAGCGGGATGATGACGAGGATAGGGCCGAGGGTGTACCAGTGCCAGCTCCACAGCCTACACCAGCAGCACCACCATCTACCTCTACCGCTGGACCATCTCAGCCTCCCTCCGACACCATGATGAGTATGATGATGGAGATCAGGGACACTCAGCGCGAGATGAGCCGCGACTTGGCGCAGTTGGCTCGCAGTCTCAGGGTTACACAGGATCAGGTGCACTGGCTCAGGGTTGCTTACGAACGAGACTATGATATAGCAGACCCCATTCCTCCCAGGCCCCTCACCCCATGATTGTCCCTCTTTTATTTTTCTTCTCTATTGCATATGACTGTTTATATAACAGGGTAACTGTCTGATTTGTGGACTGTACCCTGTAGCACTATTTCATTTGATACTCATTTTCTTGTTTAATGAAAATTTTCATGTTTCACCTAACTAGTGTGTGTGCACATGTTAAGTTTCATATTTAGAGTCGTACATTATTCTCTTTCTTAATCAGTCTCAAGTATCAAACAATGCTTAGGGTGTGTTTGTATTAAGATTTTTAAATTTTCTAACTCAGTTCATCGACTTAGTTAAGTGCATATGGTTTGTTGGATAGATCCCGAGAGCTCTGATACCAAGTTGTTACACCCCAATTCCGATCCAACCAGAATGGTGTGAGTGAACCGTCATTGAACCAACGGTTCACACCAGGATCTCGAATAGGCCGTGTCCGCTCATACAAACCATTACACATAACCACAATCAGAATATAAATATACAGCAGAAGACTTAAAATAGAATGAACTAAGTATCTATTGATAATTTAAATAAATATCCAATTATCCAAATTCAAACACATAAAATAATATCCATACATCCATTTAATCCAACCAAAAATAAATGAAAGGAATAAATAAAATCCGATCAAAGGTACACCCAGAAAGGGCACTCGCATGAAGCGTCATGCTCGTCCGCTCTTGCCTGTACACTCAAAGCAGCAACGTCACCATACGCCAGAGCGTTCACATAGTCGTCAACAGTGTAACCTGCATCAACATCTAAAACAATGTGTACACAAGGGTGAGCTCACAACACAGCTCAGTAAGACAATCAGACAGTTTCACCATATTATGCATGAGTAACAATCAATTTTATGATGTGGTCTGGTTTTAAGTTTGCAATGTGCTATATAAAGGTTTGGTGGCCCCCACACCTCTATACACGAGTGTGTGGCACCTCATGGATCACACCCCCATTGGCCCATAAGCACCCATCATGGAATAGAGATAGAGCTAAGATACCCACGTACCTCCCCTGATACTCTACCCATACTAGTACCTAAGCCCCTACTGGCCAGGGCTCGTATACTGGGCTCGCAACTAACCAATCCTATATGTCATCAATGTATGCTCTATCCCAGCATAGCCGTCTACGACATAGAGATAGAGCTAAGGCATTCCCACACCTCCCCTGATACTCTACCCGCAACTAACCCACTAGGATAGAAACAATACGCAGGTAGACCCTATCCCAACATAACTCCCTACGGCATAGAGATAAAGCTAAAGCATCGTGGACAAGCCAGCGTCGACTCGGAGACCACAGTGCCACATAACAATGGTCGGGCCAACATCAATATCGGAGACCACCGTACCACGACCTTCCCCTGATGCCCCACCCGTACCAAGCATGTTAAGACAGAATACTACAAAAAGGTGCTAATGTGAAGAGCGCTCCCAGGCCCATGCCCCACTCCACACACTAACGAAAACAATCACATGCTTAACAATCACATCCTATCAATGCATGAACAATAATAATAACTGAAAGTAAAGGATGGCATGTGAATATGCACAAATAACACATCATATATAATCAGGTGATTAACAACAATTTACTATCCATTAATTATTAGGTTTAGGTCAGATCCCCTTACCTGACACTCGTTCAATAACTTGCTCCACGTCGCAAGATCCAAACGATAAGTCACAAAGTCCTACAAGATTATTTGGGTTTCATTAGAATATATTGTTTAGGGTTTCACGTTGGTCGGAAACCAATAAAGTTACAAAATACCCTCACAGAGCTGACCGATGGCAACATACCGGTCGCAGCTCTGTGGGGAAGACTGGCGACCGGTATGGTCAGCCGGTCCCCACAGACCAGCCTCCCGAGGGATACCGGTGGCAACATACCGGTCGCACCATGTGCAACCGGTATAGTCGACCGGTATGTCTCCAGAAGACCATACATGGGTTTTTGACTTCCATCGATCATCTTCCATGGATTTCCAAGGTTTCTCTTATCCATTATAAGTCTAAACTTGGAGTTAGAGTTATCCCCAACTCATTCAAGTCTCGTTTCGATGAACATCATCTCGAAACTCGAATCTGGGGTTTGACGGCAACTTAGGGTTTACTGGCCAATTTAGGGTTTTAGATCAATACCTACTTTGCATGGTATTGATCCACCCACACAACTAACATTGGATAAGAAGAATAGTTAAAACACTTACCGTTGACCGGTAAATATACTGGTCGACCGGTATATACATCAGTATCATAAGACCGGTATGATAATATTTCTCTGTTTTGGTCCTTTTTTTGTAACTGATTGTCATCCGCTCGTCCCGTCTGGTCTAGTTATGATTGGAAGACCTGTTACGACATGAAATAGAGGTTTAGTTCGGGTTCATGGAGTGCGGGTCTTACAGGTTATGGCCAGCTTTGATGAGTGTAGTCAGGCTTTCCCATAGCTATAGCATACATTATACCAGACTAGTAGTGTGAATTAGGATTAATAACTTGATCATGTATATTGCCATTTGGTTGTTTGTTTTCTCATTGAGTTCAAGTTGGAGAGCTTACACTTGTGTACACAAACTTTTTAGTTGATGTTGTAAGTAATACTGTAGCTGATTTTGTAAATGCTCCGACTGTCTCTTTTATGGCGTACATGGACGTGCAAGCTCTGGAAGGGGACGAACATGATGCGGACTGTGAGTGTGACGCATGCGTGTTCAAGTGGAAAAAGCAGTGGACGTTGTACCAATTACTGGAGATTGCTGAAGTTTAGTTTAGTTTTGTTTATTTCAATTTCACTTTACTTTTACAAGTACTATTTTATAGTCCAATGTTATAGGGTTGGAGTATGAATGGTTTTTATTTATTGGTTGTGAATGGTTAAACCTGAATAACTCTGATACAATATTATTTAACTTATTTATAGTATCAATAGAAGCTCAATTGGTTTATTATTTTTGCTAATTATATAACTCTGATTAATAAATTATGACGTTGGTCGTGATGTGGTTGAGATGGGCATGACACTGCTTATGTGATTCTGGGTTGGACCGAACATAAAATGTGTGTCGGTTTAGTCAGTTCTGAAATTTTACATATTGTAAATTTGGGGTGTAACAGTTTAAATATCTCTTTGTGCCTGAGGAGGAAGGAGATTAACACCCTATCGTACCATAGGACAGCTTAAAAGCAAAAGAAGGTGTGGGACTGTACTGGTAAACCATACCATAAGGATAGGGTTAGAAGTGGTAGCTTGGAGCTTCTTTTGTATTGGTGGTAACCGACTGCCCGGTGGTGTAGTGATGCCATGCTGTATAGGGTGTTAATTGTTGGTGGTGTGGGTAAAAAGTGGTTTGCAGCATCGCCCCCTATAACTTTTTCTCAGTGTTTAAGAAAATAGAAGAGAATCGAATCGCCGTTCCCTTTCAAAGTGGCCTTTTTACATTTTTCTTTCTCTTTCGACGAATGACCCTATCTCTGTCGCAACAAAGCTAAGCGGTAAGCATCTTGTTACAATCTTCCTTCAATCACTTGTTCTTGTGAAAAAAGTTAGGGTTTCACTTTCTCTTTTCAACCTAGTTTAAAGATAGCCGTACCTATTTCGACCATCTCCATGATTGATTGATTTCGTTTGAGCTTTTATGTTTTGATGCTCCAGTAGAAATATTGCCTTTTTTTTCTTCTATATTTTCTTGATTTTGCTTAAGAAACCTTAATTTGGAGATCTTCAATGATAAAGTCCCAGATCAAGGCACCAACACTACCACCAGAACCATTTTCTGATCCTCTTCATCAAAGACAAATGAACTCTGCCTATAGATGGAGACCACCATTACCGACTAAAACAAGCAACAGTATATTGTACGATGAAGACGAGAACTTAAACAATGGAGGATAGTCTCCACTGAAGAGGATGTTGAGTCAACTAGGTGAGTCAATCAGGGTCAAGTCAACCCTGATTCAAGGTCAATCAGGGTAAACCCGGCCCAACTAGGCCTGGCTCAATTAGGGTCAGTCAGGGTCGGGTAAGGTTTGGTTGAACCCTGCCAGGGTAGGGTTAGGGTTGGAGATATGTTTGATCCTGACAGGGTTGGACTGGGTTAGGGTTAACATTAAAGGACCTAGAGTTTGCAAATACCCAGCCCAACCCGACCCTAATGCACTGCAAATAGAGGATTACCCAGGAAACCTTTTTCTTCTTATTAGAAACCCCCTTTTATTTTTGCTGTGTGTCTTGCTCTTCTTCATCAGAGTCGAAATCTGCTTTCTTATCAGATGCCATGTTCATAGCCATTTCATCATTCTTGTCATTACCTTGCATGAAAATTAAAACATCTTATCCATTGAACGAAAATCTCCAACCAATTAAAATCGGTTTGACAAAAATCCGCAACCCTCAATTGCTTACCTTAATGCCAACATTTGCATCATTGAAGGTGAAGTGTAAAGACAAGAAAACTCTTCTTCATGAGAGAAAACAGTGGATTTGTTACTTCGTTTGTATCTTCTCTATCTCCAATTTGAGTCTTTGTCAGGTGCCACACGTCTTGTATTTGAATCCTGTTTATCTGATTAATCCACCACCCTCTCCATCTCCTCTTATAGATCCCAATGAGATTCTTGATTGTTTTGGTGATTTATTGTAGGGGTTTCTTTCTTTGGAGAGGTGAACAATACAATCCTGGATCTTTCTAGTTTTGTAAAGATTTTGAAATTCTCTCTCTTCTTTGTTTTGAATCTCGTTTGAAGATCTAAAATGAGTTCCATCATAAAAAGGTTCCACTGTCAACAATGTGAATTATCTCAACCTTTCTTTTTCTACTTTATTTATGTTTGTGCTTTATCTGGTCATCCTAAAAAAAAAGGGAAAAAAAAAAAGGAAAGAAAAAGAGTTTTTAACAATGGAGGGTAAATATGTCATTTAATAATTTTCGTTAGTCAACTTAACAGAGTGGGGTGCGATTGTAATTAACTACGAACTCAAGGGTTGGGTGCCTTTAAGGCAAAGTTCATGGGAGGTGTGTGAAATTTCTCTAAATTATTTGATCAAAACTCAAAGCATAAATATCATAATTCTCAAGTATTAAACATGTAAGACCCGCACTCCGTAAACCCGGTCTAAACCTTGGTTTTGATGTCGTGACAGGTCTTCCGATCATCACCGGGCCAGACGGGACGAGTGGATGACAAACAGGTATGAAATAGGACCAAAGATGATCGAATCAACATAATTTTATGTTGACCGGTCGATGGTACCGGTCTTGGTACCGGTCGACCGGTATGGTCTGCGCAGCTAAGTGCGGAGATCTGGAAATTGGTCTCTGCGGGTCCCACTTTCTTGATTTCGAATCCTAAAAGTTTCCTAATCCTAGTAGGGTTACTAAACCCTACTTTTAGCCTATAAATACACCCTTAAACTTTCTCAAATCCTTTCCATTGTCTCTCACAAACCCTAGAGAGGAGAAGGAGCATGGAGAGGAGAAGGAGCTAGGAAGAAGAAGGAGGTGACGCCATTACCATTCGACAACGCTCACGTTACGCTAGTCAACGGTAAGTGTTTTAATCATTCTTCTTACCCTATGACTTTAGAATAGTTGTGTGGGTGGATCAATACCATGCAAAGTAGGTATTGGTCTAAAACCCTATCTGGACCTTTAAACCCTAAGTTGCCGTCAAACCTTAGAATTTAGTTCCGAGATGATATTCATCGAAGGAGGACTTGAATGAGTTGGGGATAACTCTAACTCCAAGCCTAGACTTAGAATGGATAGGAGAAACCCTGAAAATCCATGGAGAATGATCGATGGTTGTCGAAAAACCATGAGTATGGTCTTCCGGAGACATACCGGTCGACCATACCGATTGATTGTTTTGTCACAGTGCTGCGACCGGTCAGCTCTGTAGGAGTGGTTTTGGACTTTGTTGGTTTCCGACCAACATGAATCCCTAAGAAAATTATTCTAATGAAACCCTAATAATATTGTAGGACTTTGTGACTTGCCGTTTGGATCTTGCGACATAGAGCAAGCTAACCAACGAGCGTCAGGTAAGGGAATCTGACCTAAACCTAATAATTAAGGGACAGTAAATCTTTGCTAATGACATTGAATATATATGATGTGTTGTTGTGCATATTCACATGCCATCATTTATTTCCAGATATTATTATTGTTCATGCATTGATAGTATGTGATTGTTATGCATGTGATTGTTTTCATTAGTGTGTAGAGTGGGGCGTGGGCCTGGGATCGCTCCTCACACTAGCACCTTTTGTAGTATTCTATCTTAACATGCTTGGTACGGGTGGGGCATCAGGGGAAGGTCATGGTACGATGGTCTCCGATATTGATGTTGGCCTGGCCGTGTGGCACTGTGGTCTCCGAGTCGACGCTGGCTTGTCCACGATGCTTTAGCTCTATCTCTATGTCGTAGGGAGTTATGTTGGGATAGGGTCTACTGCGTTATGTTTCTATCCTAGTGGGTTAGTTGCGGATAGGGCATCAGGGGAGGTGTGGGAATGCCTTAGCTCTATCTCTATGCCATAGACGGCTGTGCTGGGATAGAGCATACATTGATGACATATAGGATTGGTTAGTTGTGAGCTCAGTTTGTGAGCCCTGGCCAGTAGGGGCTTAGGTACTGGTATGGATAGAGCATCAGGGGAGGTACGGGGGTATCTTAGCTCTATCTCTATTCCATGATGGGTGTATGTGGGCCAATGGGGGTGTGATCCATGAGGTGTCACACACTCGTGTATAGAGGTGCGGGGGCCACCAAATCTTTCTATAGCACATTGTAAACTTTAAACCAGACCACAGCATAAAATTGATTGTTACTCATGCATAAACTTGTGAAACTGTTTGATTGCCTTACTGAGCTGTGTTGTGAGCTCACCCTTTGTATATATACATGTTTTAGATGTTGATGCAGGTTACACTGTGGATGACTACATGAATGCTCCGGCTTATGGTGGTGTTGCTGCGTTGGATGTACAGGCAGGAGAGGACGAGCATGACGCTTCATGCGAGTGCCCTTTCTGCGTGTACCTTTGATTGGTTTTATTTATTTATTTTCATTATTTTCGATTGGATTAAAGAGATGTAATGATATTATATTATTTCTTTGGATTTGAATAACTTGGTATTTTATTTAAAGTTATCAATAGATTCTCAGTTCATTATTTTTAAAGACTTTCGCTGTATATTTATATTTTGATTGTGGTTATGTGTAATGGTTTGTATGAGTGGGCACGGCCTATTCGAGATCCTGGTGTGAACCGTTGGCTCAATGACGGTTCGCTCACACCATTCTGGTTGGATCAGAATTGGGGTGTGACAACTTGGTATCAGAGCTCTCGGGCTCTGTTCAAACAAACCATATTGCACCTAACTAAGTCGATGAACTGAGTTAGGAAAAAGGTAAAAATCTTAATACAAACACACCCTAAGCATTGTTTGATACCTGAGACGGACTAAGAAAGAGAATAATATACTATGTTAAATATGGAATTTATTATTTGCACATACACTAGCTAGGGTGAACCATGAAAACTTTCATTAAACAGAAAAAAGTGTATCAGATAAATAGTGCTACAGGGTACAGTCCACAAACCAGACAATTACCCTGTAATATATCAGTCATAAGAGAAAGAAAAGGAAGAGTAACTCATGGGGTAGGGGGCCTATGAGGAATAGGGTCCGCTATATCATAATCTCGCTCGTAAGTGACCCTAAGCCAATGCACCTGGTCCTGAGTCACCCGTAGGCTACGAGCCAGACGTCCCAACTCCTGACCCATCTCTCGCTGAGACTCTAGGATGACCCTCTGGGTGTCCCTGATCTCAGTGAACATACTCAACACCGGGTCTGGGGAAGGATGAGACGGTCCGGCGGTAGAGGTAGATGGTGGCGCTGCAGATGTAGGCTATGGAGCTGGCGCTGGTACACCCTCGGCCCTCTCCTCGTCATCATCACGCTCGAGCTCGGCTGCATAGGCCCCATTGGCTGCTGCTGCTGCTGTCGCCGCGGCTGCTACCCTCCCAAGTGGGCGAGGGCGAGCCTCCAACTCGTCATCGCTAACAGGAAGATCAACCATCTGCATCCTCTGAATGGCGTCCCAGTCTATGTCGGAGGTCATAGTATCCTCAACGGTCACCTCGCCTCTCATGCTCACGCCTAGGCGACGTAGCAGGAAGGTAATGAGACGACCGTATAGAAGGTTACTGGCCTGATCGGCCAGGGTCGCCTGATGCATGGTCCTGATGATAAGGTAAGGGAAAGAGACCCGCTCCCCAGTGCAGACGCAATAAGTAATGTACTGAGTGAGCTGGGATAACTCACTATAATGGTCGCTCTGGGGCACGATGTTGTGTTGAATGATGCGACTGTATACCCGAGGTACAGGTCTCAAGCTAGCCGCCTTCATGGGAGCTCCAGGGTTTAGTATCTGATCTGCTATCTCTCGGCGTAGATCCTCAGTCAGATAGCCCTTCGCTTTGGGAGGGCAATACACTAGGTCTCCATCATTTGGAACCCTTAGAAGGTTGGCCAGCTGGTGGGTGTTGAATGAAATGGGGACACCCCGGACATAGCTAGTGATGCGCAAATCCCTACCTTGGTTGGGATCGTTAACATTTCCGTGCAGCTCCAGGTTAGCATAAAAATGCTTAACCAGATTGGGACGGGTGGTATCGATGTAGGATATTACCGGTATCTACCCGAGTGCATTGAAAGCGGCTCGCACGTCGAATCTCTCCAACTGATCCAGGTTAACCCGGCATCCAGATTCAATGCTCTTATTGTCAAACCATGGGAATCGAGCCTGTGCTTCTATAGAACGAAACCAGTGCTCGTCAAGTTGGGGAACTGGTGGCTGCGGAGCACGTGAGCTCGAGCCGTGAGGACGTTTCCCAAGAGCACGTCGGGGAGCCATTTTAATCTGCAAAACAAAAGAAAACAAGAAAAAAATGTTAGAAAATTTTCGAAATTTCGACAGCATAACGACAGTAAATTGGGAAAAAGCCTCAAACTCACCCAAAAACATGGGGAGGAGGACTTACATAAACCCCACACTCTTCAACAAACCAATCACAAGCATTTACAACAAGAAATTTCAAGAAATTTAAGAAAAATCAGAAATTTTGAATTTTTTTGAAAAACCTAGGTCAAAACATGTAAAAATTTGATTTTTATGAAAACCGTTCGGTGAAACCCCAAATTGATTGAGGGCTTTTGCTCTTGGGGGTCCCTAAACCCTTTCCAAGCCGAAGGAAAAGAGTTCCTACGGTTGGAATCTCCTAATCAAAGAAAAACCCAAAATTTTAACTAAAAAACGATATGGGAAAATGATAAGGAATGGATGAGGAGAGAAGGAACCTACCTGGAGACGTTGTGCTAGGTCTTGAACGAAAGAAATCGGCTTCAAATAGCACCGGTCGGACTGTAGCAACTCGAACCCCAAAGAAAAATCACCACCGGAGAAGAAAGGAGTTGGAAAAGTGAGAAAAATCTCACTTTTCGCGACTTTATAAGCCTTTCTGGGCATACCAGTCGACTATAGCGGTCGGCCGGTACTCCCTGTAGACATGCGACCGCTATGTCTCGGTCAGAATTTTAATTCTGACCGGCCGACTATACCGGTCGCAGCATATTCTACAGTGGTGCGACCGGTATGTTGCGACCGGTATGCACCAGAAAAGCTAGAAAATTATTTTAAAATTTTTAAAAATTATGTAAATTGAAATTTTTACTTTTCGACTATTTCCCCTTGTATTGTTCAAGACTAACACTACTATTATTGTGGTTCTCACGTGTTATGTCTTCTTCTCAGATCCAAACAGAATAGTCTGAGATGGTGGGAGGAAATGGTCGTAGAGGTCGGAAGCGTCATCAGGCCAGGATGCGCCTAGAGGAAGAACAGGTTGAACAGGGCCATGTTAGAGAGCCAAGCCCAGAAGTTGAGGAGGAACAGGTTCCAGAAGTAACAACAAATTTGCCTGGGCCACCTCACAGGAATTCGGAGACCATTGTTACAAACTTGGTCTATCAGATGCAAGCTCAGCCGAAGGAATTCCTGAGTGAGATACTGAAGATGTTTAGGCCACCGGGTTCTGTTCCCACTAGAGGTACGCTTGATTCTGGAGAGAAAAATACTTCGCAGCCGATGCAGGGTAGCCCAAGGCCGATGGGCCAAGCACAGAATGTACCACCACCGCATCAGTTTCCGTCGCCTTCTGCGTACCCGAGAGCCTACCCGTATCCACCACCATGGTACGGAATGAACACTCAGGGACAACATGATCTGAGCAGAGCGGTGGATAGATTCCTGAAGTTGAAGCCTTCATCGTTCACCGATAAGACAGGGAGACCATTGTGGCCAGCACAGTGGGTTGTAGAGATGGAGAAAAACTTCCGACTGATGATCTGTACAGAGGAGGAAAAGGTCTTATTTGCCACTCACATGCTGAAAGAAGATGCAAATGCTTGGTGGAATTCTACACGGGCATATCTGGAGACTAAGCATACGCAAGTAGATTGGGAAGTGTTCAAGGGTGTCTTCTTCGATAAGTATTTTCTGAAGAGTTTCAGAGACCAGATGGAGAAGGAGTTCCTTAATTTGCAGCAGTCCCAGCCGACTGTGGATGCCTACCAGCAGAGGTACGAGGAGTTATTTTTCTTCGCACCGGCAAGTATGCAAGAGGAAGAGACCAAGACACGTAGGTTCACCATGGGACTACGTGGAAGTATCAGAGAGCACATCTTGGGTCTAGACAAGAAAATCTATAATGAGGCTGTGCAGGTTGCGAGAGTGATAGAGTCCAGTCAGAGGGACAACTTCTTTGCTCAGAACAGGGGAGTGAAGAGACCCGCTATTGAGAGTTCGGGTGGTCGTAACAATAGACCCTTCCGCCCATACAGGGCTCAGACTGCTACAGTGCCTACAAGGAACAATACGGCACCACCTGTGCCACCGAATGCCAGATTCAACCCAAATATCAAGTGTTTCAACTGTCAGCAAGTGGGTCATATTGCAAGGACCTGCACTCTACCTTAGAAGCAACCTCCCCAGCAAGGAAGAGTTTATGCGGTCACCACTGAAGAGGCAGCTGCATCACCTGATGTGGTCACTGGTATGACTCTATCCCTTACTATTTGGCTTATCATTATCATTGTGTGTATGCGCATATAGAACTAAGGGATGATAAAAAATTTCAGGAATTGTAAATGTAGCTGGTATACCTGCCAGAGTACTATTTGACTCTGGGGCCACGCACTCCTTTGTTTCTATTTCTTTTGGGAAGCGAATGGAGTTACCAATCAAGCACTTGAACCCAAGCTTGATAGTTCGCTCTCCACTAGGAGTCGAAGTGGCTTTGACCGAATATTATGGACCATGTACTATATGTATTGAGGGCCGAGACTTAGAAGCAAGTTTGGTACTACTCGAGATGGCAGACTTTGACGTCATCTTGGGAATGGATTGGCTAGGCCACCATTCGGCTATCCTATTATGTGGGGAAAGGAAGTTTGTGCTTACAGACCAGAAGGGAAAGGAGTATAGCTTCACAGGGACCAAGTTACCTAGGAAGCGGAAGCTAATCCTCTCTGCCCTAAAAGCTAAAAGATGCTTAGAGAAAGGGGGAGTGGGGTACCTAGTATCGATAGTTGATGTCACGGTGGAGTCACAAAAGATGGAAGATATAGATGTGGTTCGAGAGTTCCCGGATGTATTTCCAGAGGATCTTCTAGGCCTACCATCTGACAGGGCTACAGAGTTCGTGATAGACCTTATGCCTGGGTCGGCACCGGTGTCCAAAGCACCATACAGGATGGCCCCTACCGAATTAAAGGAGTTGAAGACCCAGTTACAAGAATTGTTAGATAAGGGTTTCATACGACCTAGCATATCGCCTTGGGAAGCACCGGTATTGTTTGTCAAGAAGAAGGACGGAAGTGTAAGGCTATGCATTGACTACCGTGAATTGAACAAGTTGACGATCAAAAATCAATATCCTTTGCCTAGAATCGACGATCTGTTCGATCAATTGCAAGGTGCAAAGGTTTTCTCGAAGATTGATCTCCGATCAGGGTATCACCAACAGAAGATCAAGGCCGGAGGTATTCCGAAGACTGCTTTCAAGACGAGGTATGGGCACTATGAGTTTCTAGTTATGTCTTTCGGGTTGACCAATGCTCCAGCGTCGTTTATGGAACTGATGAACCGAGTGTTTCATGATATGTTGGACACTTCGGTCATCGTATTCATCGATGACATATTGATCTACTCTAAGGACATGGAGACTCATACAGCACACTTGAGGGCAGCCTTACAACGGTTGAGACAAGAGAAGCTTTATGCTAAGTTCAAGAAGTGTGAGTTTTGGCTGAAGGAAGTGGCTTTCTTGGGCCATGTTGTATCTGAAGATGGTATCAAGGTTGATCCAAGTAAGATAGCTGCTATAGTAGGATGGGAAGCACCAAAATTTGTTGCGGAGATTCGTAGTTTCCTTAGGTTGGCTGGTTATTATAGAAGATTCGTGGAAGATTACTCCAGGATCGCTGTTCCACTCACCAGATTGACCAAGAAGGGAGAGAAATTCATATGGACAGATGAGTGTGAGAAGTGCTTTCAGACTTTGAAGTCAAGACTAGTCTCTGCACCTATCTTGACCATCCCAGAACCAAGCGTACCGTTTACTTTATATACGGATGCTTCAGGGTTGGGTATTGGGTGTGTATTGATGCAAGGAGAATAGGTGATTGCTTACGCATCAAGACAGTTAAAGGAGCATGAGAAGAACTATCCTACGCATGACTTGGAGCTAGCAGCGGTTATTCATGCAATCAAGACTTGGAGACACTACTTGTACAGCAAAAAGTTTCAGATTAAGTCAGATCACAAGAGCTTAACTTATCTTTTCACTCAGAAGGATCTGAATATGAGATAGAGGAGATGGCTGGAGTTGTTGAAAGATTATGATTGTGACATCCAGTACCATCCGGGTAAAGCAAATGTGGTGGCTGACGCCTTAAGCAGAAAGTGGGCATCGAAACCTGAGGCAGGACCAAGTACAAATGCTGCATTATATGCCGCAGCTTCAAGTTCAATCGAAGGTGATGAAGAGTACATAATTGAAACTGCAGAAGATCCAGTCAAGCAAGGCTTAATTCATAAGTTAACCATGATGTTTGCAGCTTTGAAGATCTCACCGAATCTAGTTGATGAAGTCAAGGTAGCAATCCTACATGATCCTCATCTCAAGACTGTGCAAGAAGACTTAGAGAAGGGTACGAGCAATCCTGACTTTACCTTGGATTCAGACAAGGTACTCAGGTATCGTGGACGGTTATGCATACCTGAGAGTGAAGACTGCAATATCAGAGATTGAGTTATGACTGAAGCTCATTACACTCCATATTTGGTACATCCAGGAAGTACCAAAATGTACCATGATTTAAGAAGACTATATTGGTGGAGGGGTATGAAAGCTGATATAGCTCGTTTCGTGTTCCAGTGTCTGAATTGTCAGCAAGTTAAAGCGGAAAGGCAGAGACCCGCAGGTTTACTACAGCCATTACCAGAACCTGCATGGAAGTGGGATTGTATTACTATGGATTTCGTCACTGGCTTACCTTTGACACCAAGGTCAGTGGATGCAGTTTGGGTTATAGTGGATCGACTCACCAAGACAGCTCGATTTATTACGGTCAGACCTCAGTATACCATGGAGAAACTGGCCATGTTATATGTTGATAATATAGTCAGACTTCATGGCGTTCCAGAGAGTATAGTATCTGACAGAGATCCCTGTTTTACATCAAAGTTATGGGAAAGATTACAGAAAGCTATGGGAACCAAGTTGAAGTTCAGCACAGCTTTTCACCCTCAGACGGATGGACAGTCAGAGCGAACTATTCAAATTTTAGAAGATATGCTCCGAGCTTGTGTAATAGATTTCAAGGGAGCTTGGGATGAGAAGCTATCACTTATCAAGTTTGCCTATAACAACAGTTATCAGGCTACAATTCAGATGGCCCCATATGAAGCACTCTATGGGAAGAAGTGTCGTACACCTCTGTTATGGAACGAGGTGGGAGAAAGAAGAATTGTAGGACCGGAGTTTGTTGAAGGAAACTTGCCGAGTGATTGATCAGATCAAGGAGAGAGTAAAGACAGCTCAAGTTTGACAGAAGCACTATGCAGATAATCGACGTTGAGATCTGGAGTTTCCAGTGGGTGACAAGGTATTCTTGAAGGTGTCACCGGTGCGAGGTCTGAAACGGTTTGGTAAGAAGGGGAAGCTTTGCCGCAGGTATGTGGGACCGTATGAGATATTGACCCGACGTGGTAATGTAGCATATCAATTGACTCTACCACCATCTATGTCTAGTGTTCATAATGTGTTCCATGTATCATTATTGAAGAAATATGTCAGAGATCCATCGCACATCTTGACCGCTGATCCCCCAGACTTGACTAAAAACTTAACATTCGAAGTGGTGCCTGTGATGCTCTCAAGTCGAAAAGTTCAGCAACTTCGAACCAAGGATATCCATTATGTGAAGGTGCATTGGAGAAGCCAAAATGTGGAGGAAATTACTTGGGAAGAGGAGAGCGCAATGAGGAAGGAGTACCCTAACCTTTTCAACGATCAAGGTATGTTCAAATTTCGGGGCCGAAATTTCTTTTAAGGGTGGGGGAGTTGTGAAACCTATATGCAAATTTCGGGATGAAATTTCTTTTAAGGGTGGGGGAGTTGTAAGACCCGCACTCCGTAAACCCGGTCTAAACCTTGATTTTGATGTCGTGACAGGTCTTCCGATCATCACCGGGCCAGACGGGACGAGCGGATGACAAACAGGTATGAAATCAGACCAAAGATGATCGAATCAACATAATTTTATGTTGACCGGTCGATGGTACCGGTCTTGGTACCGGTCGACCGGTATGGTCTGCGCAGCTAAGTGCGGAGATCTGGAAATTGGTCTCTGCGGGTCCCACTTTTCTGATTTCGAATCCTAAAAGTTTCCCAATCCTAGTAGGGTTACTAAACCCTACTTTTATCCTATAAATACACCCTTAAACCTTCTCAAATCCTTTCCATTGTCTCTCACAAACCCTAGAGAGGAGAAGGAGCTTGGAGAAGAGAAGGAGCTAGGAAGAAGAAGGAGGTGTCGCCATTACCGTTCGACGACGCTCATGTTACGCCAGTCAACAGTAAGTGTTTTAATCATTCTTCTTACCCTATGACTTTAGAATAGTTGTATGGGTGGATCAATACCATGCAAAGTAGGTATTGGTCTAAAACCCTATCTGGACCTTTAAACCCTAAGTTGCCGTCAAACCTTAGAATTTAGTTCCGAGATGATATTCATCGAAGGAGGACTTGAATGAGTTGGGGATAACTCTAACTCCAAGCCTAGACTTAGAATGGATAGGAGAAACCCTGAAAATCCATGGAGAATGATCGATGGTTGTCGAAAAACCATAAGTATGGTCTTCCGGAGACATACCGGTCGACCATACCGATTGATTGTTTTGTCACAGTGCTGCGACCGGTATGTTGCGACCGGTCAGCTCTGTAGGAGTGGTTTTGGACTTTGTTGGTTTCCGACCAACATGAAACCTTAAGAAAATTATTCTAATGAAACCCTAATAATATTGTAGGACTTTGTGACTTGCCGTTTGGATCTTGCGACGTGGAGTAAGCTAACCAATGAGCGTCAGGTAAGGGAATCTGACCTAAACCTAATAATTAATGGACAGTAAATCTTTGCTAATGACATTGAATATATATGATGTGTTGTTGTACATATTCACATGCCATCCTTTATTTCCAGATATTATTATTGTTCATGCATTGATAGTATGTGATTGATATGCATGTGATTGTTTTCGTTAGTGTGTGGAGTGGGGCGTGGGCCTGGGATCGCTCCTCACACTAGCACCTTTTGTAGTATTCTGTCTTAACATGCTTGGTACGGGTGGGGCATCAGGGGAAGGTCGTGGTACGGTGGTCTCCGATATTGATGTTGGCCTGGCCGTGTGGCACTGTGGTCTCTGAGTCGACGCTGGCTTGTCCACGATGCTTTAGCTCTATCTCTATGCCGTAGGGAGTTATGTTGGGATAGGGTCTACCTGCGTTATGTTTCTATCCTAGTGGGTTAGTTGCGGATAGGGCATCAGGGGAGGTATGGGAATGCCTTAGATCTATCTCTATGTCGTAGATGGCTGTGCTGGGATAGAGCATACATTGATGACATATAGGATTGGTTAGTTGCGAGCCCAGTTTGCGAGCCCTGGCCAGTAGGGGCTTAGGTACTGGTATGGGTAGAGCATCAGGGGAGGTACAGGGGTATCTTAGCTCTATCTCTATTCCATGATGGGTGTATGTGGGCCATTGGGGGTGTGATCCATGAGGTGCCACACACTCGTGTATAGAGGTGTGGGGACCACCAAACCTTTCTATAGCACATTGCAAACTTAAAACCAGACCACAACATAAAATTGATTGTTACTCATGCATAAACTTGTCAAACTGTTTGATTGCCTTACTGAGCTGTGTTGTGAGCTCACCCTTTGTATATATACATGTTTTAGATGTTGATGCAGGTTACATTGTGGATGACTACATGAATGCTCCGACTTATGGTGGTATTGCTGCGTTGGATGTACAGACTGGAGAGGACGAGCATGACGCTTCATGCGAGTGCCCTTTCTGCGTGTACCTTTGATTGGTTTTATTTATTTATTTTCAATTTTTTATTGGATTAAAGAGATGTAATGATATTATATTATTTGTTTGGATTTGAATAACTTGGTATTTTATTTAAAGTTATCTATAGATTCTCAGTTCATTATTTTTAAAGACTTCCGCTGTATATTTATATTCTGATTGTGGTTATGTGTAATGGTTTGTATGAGTGGACACGGCCTATTCGAGATCCTGGTGTGAACCGTTGGTTCAATGACGGTTTACTCACACCATTCTGGTTGGATCAGAATTGGGGTGTGACAAAACATATATAAGTCAAATATCCTGGACAACACGGCCTCCAAAGTATGAACTAAACTAAAAGTGGAAACTTAAGTCAAGCACCAAAGACGCATGAGGCACCATGGATCTCCTTCGCATGAGCCCTAGCCTCAGAGGCAGAAACACCAGTAACCATAGGTGAATCCATGAAGTCAGCAATCGTATAACCTACAACATCATTTGAAAAAATATACATGTGTGGAGGGGGGGAGTACGCTGCACTAGCTGTAAACAGAACACACAAGCAGTCAAATATACATGATGAATTACATAAGTTTGGTGAATAAGTTGAAATGCGCTAAGGTAGAGAACTGCCACACTAAAGAGGGAAAAAACTTTCATATGTGAAGAGGGAGCAGATGCTAACCCGGTTACACCATGTCATCAAACACCTCCTGACAAGTAGGCTCCCTTTAGGGACAAGCCTGAACCGAGCCTATGTTGTAACAACGCATACATTATGGTTCCTCTCCTCCTTGAGCCTATGCATACCTAACCCCTTATCGGAAAGGGTTATAGTCATGGGAATATAGTTCCACTAACCAATCCTAACATTTTATCCATATTACAAGCAGGTTTGTACCCCAGTAGAGATCCCTACTCCATTTCCCCTCCCCCCTCCAGGATGTTGTCGCCCTGCTAGGATACTAGCATATGAAAAGCAATGCCCACATGGTAACCATGCTTCTAGTCCATTCGTACACCTATTGCCACACGACACTAACCAAACATCATACTTACAGTCAATCATATAAAGATATAATGCCATGCATGAGCAGTTATCACATTAATTAAATGACATGTTATCAAATCATAACAACAATGCAACATAGGCATGCAAGGATTTAAAATAGGAAACTAAATCAATCTACCCACTCACCTGTTGGTGAGTAACTAATTGTCCTCTATAGAGGCCTTCCCTTGCAACATTCTCATAATACATGTATATTGATTAATTGTTATTAGGTGCTTAACTAAGCTTGAACTCCAACTACAGTGTTAACATCCTCCTAGGGTATCCCCCCCTGCTAGGGCAAAACTCTCAGGAAAGTAGGTTAGGTCTTAGCTCCCAGGTTAGGGTCTTAGGTCAAGTTAGGGACTTGTGTTCGGAGATCCTACCGGATGATCCCTGAGGCCAAAATCTATCTCAGGAACTTTTCTGTAATGGTCCAGAAACAAGGTCCGGTGGGACACTTTGAGTATGGACCTTCTGTCTGGAAGGTTCCCAAGGGGTCTCATCTATATAGGGACCCTTCTGTGATGGTCCGAAATTAGTGTCTGGTCTGGACCCTTTGTTCAGAAGGTTCCCAAATGGTAACGTCTATACATGGACCATTCTGTAATGGTCCAGAAGCAGTGTCTGGTGGGACACTTCATCCGGAAGGTTCCCGAATGGTAACGTCTATACAGAGACCCTTCTATAAAGGTGCAAAAGCAGTATCAAGACCATCCATTTGGAACGTTCCCAAGAGATTTTCTATACAAAAAAACCTCACTGAAATGGTCTGGCCATACGGGTCTTGTGTCGGGGTATGCTACTAGACCATCTGTCTAGACTACATTATCAGTCCGAACTAAATGTCATCTTCTCCAGAGGTTCTGAGATTCTTTCCCCAAGTTACTAAGATATTCTCATCCGTTGGGATCCCTACTGGGTGTCCTACATTGACACCAAGGTTCCTTAAAAGGTCCTTAAACTATATCTCGATTGTTGTCCATGTTTCTTATCAAACCTTGGCAGCATTACTATCCTGTGTCTGGTTTTCCATTAATGGTCGACAGAGGTCTCACCTCTATAGCCACAGAGGGTGGTCTCACCAAACGGTTCCTACCTAGCTAGAAGTCACAGAGAGGAGATTGAACACTTACCAAGCCAGATTCCCTTACTTCAATGACACAAGTCACCTTGGTTGAACTCTAGAGCGGTCTCCTTCTTCCTTTCTCGCTCCCTTCCTGGTTCTGCAACTCTCACCTTTCGTCAGAACACATCAAAAGTTTAGAGCTTAGGTTTCCTTTGCTTTTCTATAGGTTGTGCATAGGGAGAGGGAGACCTTCATGGACCGGAGTCTTCCACTCCTAGCACAATTCCTCCTTCCAAGGGAAGAGGCCCCACTTGCTGCAACCTGTCCATCAAGTGCTCACAAGAGGGAGAAAACTTCCCTCCCTTACATGGGAGGTGGTTATATCATAAGACATGTGGCAGTCCCTTAGGGTAGGGTGCCATGTGTCTTCCATCTATCTTGGATCTATAGTGGACTATGTAGTCCCCTATCCATGGCTGAGGGGACTAGCCCAAAGTGGGCGTGCCACTTGTCCAGCAATCCCATCTCTATTCCAACTAACCCTCCTATCTCCTACGGTTACCCACCCATGCGTCCATTGGTGAGAGGGAGTGGGTCCCATCCAAGATAATCATATTAATTATATATTAATTTAGCATAACTGTCCCATACATGGGTCCCATGACCAGGGCCTCCATGCATTTGTTTGAACACCCCAGGTGTTGACCATGGGTCGATCGAGGGTTCACCAACCTACGGTTCAACCCAAACTGATCATACACTGTTTGGTAGCCGGGACCCCATTGGAACCAGGCAGTCTTCCAGCTCTAGTTCAACGGATGAGCTTATTACATTATTTATAATATGGAAATGCATCACATGTTGACCCATTTATCATCGATCAGCCTATCCTCGGGTAGCTACCTTTGTTTACCAAAGTAACGAAGTTGCTTTGAGTACTGTACCATGCTAGAGCCGCGGGTTCTTGCTTTCCTTGTAGGCTAGAGCTGGGAAAATGGTTGAATTTTCCAACAGTGTAAAAGGAATATTGTTGAATCTTGAGAACAAGAATGAGGACACAGTTTGTTCGGATAGGTTGTGTTTGTACAGGTTAATCCCTATCCCTCTGACCTAAACTGTCTGTATCCCTGCATCATTCATACTTAACTATTTTTATATGATGTCTAATCATAAGTAAAGGATGAATGTGACATTCCATCCTTGGGCTTAAGTGTCTAGTTCAGTGCACATTCCATCCTTGGGCTTAAGTGTCTAGTTCAGTGCACATTCCATAGCATCAACGGTAGGAAGACCTGTCACGTGTCAAAATATCCAAGTTAGTCTAAGATTCTGGGATACATGTCTTACACAGGTAGGATTTATTATATAATGTGACTTCACTTGAAGGGAACTCACCCACCACCTAATTGGCTTTACAATTAAGACAGTGGATCCCCATGATTTGAAGATTTTAGCCTCCTCCTGGTTTATGAATTATTTTAGGAAAGTAAAAAACATAAAAATAAAAATAAAAATTCTTCCCATAGTTTTTTCTTTCCCCTTTCAAGGGTAGGTGAAGTTTGTGGGTTCAACTGTGGGGTTCAGAGGTTTCTCCTGAATCCTCTTGTTTGGACATGTGAGAATAGAGGTACTGGAGTGAGGGAGCTCGAGAGATCATCAGAAAGGTACAAAAAAAATTTTTGAGGGGGGGGAGATTATAGTGAGAGAACCCTATTTTTTAAAGATGAAGCTTTTATGTTTAACTAAGCCAAAATTGGGGTGCAACAGTTCGCCGAAAGCTTGGAGGAGACAAGAGGAAGGCGGAGAAAGCCCCATATAAAAAATCAAAAGATGTTCAATACACCCCACCTCATTCCTCAAATGTCTCTTGAAATTATCATTCACCCTAGAAATGAAAATAGAGATTTGAGGGGATTAATGATCAAACTAGACATCCCTAAAAAGTGTTTAAGAGCATTAATAATAGAAGTAATAGAAATCTCTTGGGCTTAATTTAGAGAAGATGAAGAGGTTGCCAGCATACATTAGATGAGTTAACTAAGTTAACTAGAAATGGTTACATTTTGGCAAGGGCTCCAATAACAGATGCTCCACTTTACTTTTCAGACAACAAGAGTACTTCCATAACTAATTTGAAGAGAAGCAAAAATGAACTTAGGATCTTCAATATATAATCCCTTCTCACATAATCAAAAGTCTTTTTAGTGTCAAACTTAAGCAAAGCTGAAGAAGTGAAATGAGTTCCCCCCGGCAATCTCATTGTACAACAAAATATTATGTGTAATTGATCTTCTAGGAATAAAAGCAGCTTGCTGGTTGAAACAAACCAGATCCCCAATGTCAAATTAATGTCTATTTGTCAATATCTTTGAGGCAAACTTATAAACAATATAACTGAGAGATATGGGCCTAAAATCACTCACCTTAGTAGGCCCCATATGAGAGGAAAAAGACAAATTAAAGAATAGTCTATTCCTTTAATCTGGCTTGAGTTGAAAAAGAAACTCTTTATATCGTCCACTAAATCATCCTTGATAATGTCCCAAGAAGCATTATAAAATCTCATATTAAAACCATCAAGGCTAGTACCTTTTGAACTTTTGTGAGACTTAACTAACAAGACTTGTTCTTTGAATGACATGCGTCACACCCCAAAACTCCAGTATGAAATTTTTTTCGAATACAACTAGATCAACACCGTAGTTTAGATGTGATCCTACTAGGATCTCGTAAGCAGTGCACACACATACCAACCACATACTAGCACAATGTCTCATTATAATTCAAAGTATTAAATAGCGGAAGATAAATAGATAACCTTGAGCTTTCTAATGATAAATAAGAGTAATATCATTGCATTGCATCTTTTAAATTATGTTCACTAACATTTACCATCAAATAAATTAAAGTATTATTACCCTATAAATTATGGGCTAACTGAATGTAATTTAAATCATCTAAAACAAAATTAAATAAATTGTTTGTTGTTCAAGGGACTCTCCATCATGAACATCTATCCATCAAAACACACGCGTCGCATTCGCTGTCCGTGTCATGCGCTTCTTCCTCAAACATCATTGCTCCTAATTGGGATATATGAGAGATCGCAAGCATATTTAAATAATCGACAACAGTGATATCTGTAATATCGTCCAAAAAATTACGTATGAAAGGGTAGGCTCTCTAACTTGAGCTCAGTGAGAAATAGATAGGCAAGCAAACAAGATGCATGATCAGTTTATTACACATAGCAATGCAAGAGTTTGGTATCATGTATACTAGTATGCTATGGTAAGGGCTAAACCTGACTATAACCTCCATGCATGGGAGTATTTGAACACTTATCAGCCTACTCCAATAACCCTGGTAAAGCCATGCGACATCCCAATCAGAATAGTGATAGGGTAGCAAGTTTGGTCAGTGATGCTCCAATGAACACTGTCGACGCTTCCCCCTTATCACTCCATCCTACCAGAACATGATCCCTTACTAGCCGGGGTAGCATACAGGGGTAGTGCCACTAATCAGTCCTACATATCATCCGATGTATCCCTCTCACTAGTCCCAATAGGAATCCTAGACCATCTGTTTTGTCCCCCCCCAAGATGCTGTCATCTTCCTAGGGGTGAGTGACATACCTGTGAAGATTTGCCTAGTAGGTCGGATCTAGCGGTCCTCGACCTTTTCACCACTGCCTATAGACCTCAATCATATACATCCATACAACAATCATAATATAAATGCAACTGCATGCACAAAGCAGTTATTTGATGACATGTTATCACAACAAACATGTGGCACAACAATCATATATTATAAACACTCCAAAAATCCATTGGGGGTTCTGTTCCTCACCTAGGTTCTTGCAATTCCCACTACCTGCACCACGTGAGTCGATGATATCCACACACATGACACCTAGATTAAGTAAATTAAGGTTAATCTTTTAATTACGTTCTCAATAGGTTACATAATAGTATTTTGGGGTTGTCCGGTTGCATCTCCAGATGCAATGGTCGAGTCTGGTATTGCGTCCGGCTGAACCTTATGTCTTTTGCCAGTGGCCAATAGTTGTGTTGGTCGTTACAGTCTTCCGACTGGCACTGCTTCTGATTACTTACTAAGGCCATTCTGGGATTGGCCAGTCGTTACGCCGGCTCTTACAGTCTTTTATCGGGGGTATTGTCCGACCTCTTCTAGAAAGGGTCTGTCAAGGTTGATAGCCTATCTGGAGGCATGGGTTTCGCCTCCAGGGTTCCCCTCGGGATACTCTTCGGGACTCTTCTATTGAGTCCGTCGATAGTTTTCAAGATGGGGATTTTACTGTAAGATTAATCCATACTTTACTAACCTAGTTTGGTCCAATAGTGGGGTACCTCTTAGGCCTAGGCATAAATGTAATAAGGGCGGATTTAAGGTTTAACCTAAATCACCCATCGAGAATATGTCTTCTCGAGGTCAAGAAAACGATGCACTTGTTCTACCATTAATGAAGAGCGTCAATCAGCGGTGCACGTCATCAATAATTCCCAAGCACAAGTGCTGCCAAGCTTCTCCTTCTTCCTTTAACTTCCTTTCTAGAGAATGCGTCAGAACTCTCTAGGGTGAATACGTATTCAAAGGACTGTAGAAAGGTATGGTTTTTTATCCATTGAAGTGTCCCTCATAGAATAGAACTCCTAGCTTGAGTAAGGGACTCATAGGAAGTTGCCAAGTGGCAAGAGTTTCAGTTGAGAAGGGACTCCTTCCATCCCTCAACTCCAAAGACGGTTAGGATGATTGTGGGCTCCTCTGGATTCGTCCATGTGTCCAGGGAATATCCTAAATAGCTTTCAAAACGGATTCAAATTATTTCATCCCATGGATAGGTCAGTCTTGGCCTGGTCGGTCGATAGTTCTGGTCTTTACTCCATCAGGTTTACCGACCAACGGTTGCGACCGACTCCCTTTTAAGTTGCACACTAACACAAGGCAAGAAAGTTTTTGAGAGTTTAAAGGGTACCTACTTTGTTAGTCATCAATTTGCCATCGAATGGAAAACTCTGGCACGAAAGAAAAATCGAGTTAGGCCTGATTTTCTGGGTGTGGGTTTTACAATATGGAAAACAACAAAGAATGTAACTGCAAGAAAAGGAAGATTATTTAGATAAACTTATGTATGACGGTGAATAGAAGGCGAAGGCGAGTCTTGACACAATGGCAAGGTTATTTTATTGCTAGGTAAGATGGGAACATTATCACGAAAAAAAAAAAATTAATTTTAATTATTAGATTCATTAGCTAGCTAGGTTTCAGATGTGTTACTTATTGTACTTTGGAAAAAGGATGTTATCAACATCAAGCCAATCAGGTGCTTTAGCAATTTGAAATCCACGGATGATTTTTAAACTATTTTCCATTGATTCTTAAACATCAGTCGGTTCGGACCTATACTTAGTTTTGCCCAAAGCTTCATTTTGATCATGGATAGATCACCTAAGTTTGAGTTCATAAGTAGTGACAATTGCCTTAAACGAAGATTTGTTTTCGCTATGGCTCTAGTGAGTTCTCTTAACCAGGTCACAACCTATGAGTCGCCAACTCATTCTTGAACATGCATCTTACTTGAAATGGAAACTGAGAGTGAGTTACACGGCATTTTGACAATCCTTTAGATGGCAATAATTTTTTTTTTTATGGTTAATGATTTTAAATTTCGACAGTTAAGAGCAGCTACTCTTGTTGAAAGGTGACATATTGAGAACCAGAGTATTGGTAGTCTATCCACCTCAAAGCTTTTACATAGATGCTTGAAGGCAGGAAGGCTTGCTAGACACCCTAGTTGCAAGGCTTATATAGGGGCATGCACAGTGAGGCATCCTTTGTAAAATCTCATGCATTTTGCTGTACGATAGAGTGGTTGGACTCTCTTCCTCGGGGAGATATGCGTAGTATAGTAGACGACATTAAGCAAGCACAAGAATAGTTGGATTTGGATTTAAGGGCTGCACTTGGATACTTAAGTCAATAATTCGAGCAACAGTAAAAGGAAGCACAATAGAAAGAGAGAGTGAACTATGATAATATGATGTAAGAAATGACGTAACTTGGGCGGATATGATTCCAGCTGAAAGCCTGATGTATCTCGCACAACGTGTCAATCATTCATTGGAGGATAACATTTATGCACATAAAAAGTAAGGAATAAGGAGGGACAAAATCATTAAATGACAAAACCTAAGAGAACAAATTTTCGATTGGGCTCATCAACCATTCCTATAGATCCCATGTTCTCACCCACCCAACTCCAAGATGATGGTCTTCTTTAGTATAGATGGAGACAAAAAAAACTGGGTCCTTACAATAATTAACGACAAACGAGTTTATTTCACATGTGTTGAATTCTGATAATGCCCCCGAACTGTTTGGAACCGTAATCTAACACTTCTGTGGCCGTGGATGAAGATATTTAGGACTGCAAGGTATATCCCTATGTATTTCATTAGGTTATTCCTGTAATTTCCATAAAATTCCTGCATATATAGTCCGTATAATTCCTGTACATGACCTGCTTATACCGTATTTGCACATAATTCCTCCATATATATACTCTCTATACGTGACTTGCATACCTTGTACATTCCTGTATTTGATCTAATACCAGATCCGTATCTCCTTATGTCCCTTGTATATTCTCCCCTACCAGAGCAGTTTTAGTTTTTATATCAGATTTGGCCATTTTGGATAGATCCGAATTGTGTTATAAGTGTAGTTTCCTCCATGTTAACCATAAAATGATCGAGACCATTAGTCTTTTTTTTTTTTTTTTTTCCTGTGGCTTGAGTGTGCAAACTTTAATGTTCTTTTCAATATTCAGAATTTAAGATTTAATGTTAAACTTCAGATCTTATGTTAAACTGGTTTTCTTGTTACGGCTTGTATTTGTTAGGTTCTTAAAAAAAATTCATGGGTTGATTGGATAATTTGAATTTATTACTTCATTTACAAATTACAATTTAAAGTAATTACATATTGATTGAAGTTAAATCAATTGTTTTTTGTAAATATTTTAAATTATATACTTATATTGTTCCTTAAACAAATTCAGGGTCAATCAGGGTCAACCAAGATCGGACCGGCCTAGTTAGGGCCAATCAAGATAGGGTTGGGTTAGACTGAAGCTGCTGAATCCTGTCAGGGTAGGGTTAGGGTTGTATATTTTCTGATCCTAGCAAGGTTGGATTGAATTAGGGTTATGTTTAAGGCAGTTGGGGTAGGATTAGGGTTTTTTAAAACCCGGCCCAACCCGGCCATGTCGAAGGAAGCTTGAATCCTTTAAATAAGGGATTGTGTTGCAATCTTTAGTCTCATATTGGTCTTGAATGGGATTGATTGGAAGTTGATATGTTCCTGCCTTCCTCACTTGATAAGTCAGTTTTGATGGATGAGACCTAGGTTTGTATTAATTAGTGCTTTCATTGACTCACCTACCACGGTCGCCTTCGGCCGTAGAAAGGGCCAGATACCTAGAATGAAGGCTAGAGTAAAATCTGCCGTGAGTGTGAGCTGTTGGGACTGTCTCCTTCGGAGAGGGCTATTTGGAATGAAATCCAAAGTGAAACCCACTGTGAGTGCGAGCCGCCATGACGTCGGCAATGGAAGGGTGGGGGAATAATACTTTTAGTCCCACATTGGTTTGAATGGGACTGATTGAGAGTTGATTTGCTCTTGGCCCCCTCACTTGATAAGCTGATTTTGAAGGATGAGATCCAAATTAGTTTCTAATTGTGTGAATTACACCTCTATAGTCGTAGAACTTGTCACCCACTTTTAGTTACCCCTTATTTTATCCATAAAAAATTTTCTTTAACGTAAAAGATAAGAAAATGAGGATTTTCACAAAATTATTGAAAGTGTGATATACTCTTTTGTCATTATCTCACATGTTTTTCGAACAAACAAAGAAATAACAGAAAAATATTCTCACTAAAAAACTAATATATTATACCAAAATGGTAAAAACGTAAAGATACAAATTATTTGAGTCCATAAAAAACCCTTTTAACTAATCGAGCTTCCAAAAATTTTAATGGATTGATAACTTTTTTTTTTTTTTTTTTTTTTGGATAAATAGATTGATAACTTTGATGCAATGGGAATAGAGAGTGGGGTATGTCTCATTATTGAATCTCATTATTGAACTGCAAAGTGGAGAATGAGATTATTCAAACCAACACAATTTGATTAAAAGTGGGCATTCTTTTGAATTATGAACTCTGAATCTAGGCTGTCATACATCATAAGGAAAATGTCGTACTCATTGAAAATTTTTTTTTATTTTTTCTCTCTCCTCCACTCCTAAATAGAACCACTGTTGTTCTTTCTCATTTGTAGGTTTCTGAAAAGCAGGCTATATTTTACCAAAAAAAAAAGAAAAAAAGAAAAAGAAAAGCAGGCTGTAATAGCAACATGGCGATCTCCCTCCCATCAAGATATTAATTTCAAGAATAAAAATCATGGTATCATGCTACAAATGGAACTAACAAAATGTCTAACAAAATAGACCACAGTTTAGGAAACCAGACCGGACCAATTATTCAAACCGGTTTTAACTAGACCACTTCTCACTCTCTAGTCTCTCCTCCCGTGTGGTATGTCCTACTGGCTTCCCATCTCATTGTCAAAGTTACCATTGCAAATTTTTGCTAAAGCAGTGGCGGTGGCAGTGCCGGGGACGCATCCTTTGCCAAACACGCATATGCTTCCACCCTTTCTGCGAAGGGCCCTACTAAAGATTATCAAAAGGAACCTTCTCACATGGCCTTCCCCATCCTCTATTGATGGAGAATATTGCCAAATCAATTCTATCACCTTCCACTCCATTCCAAAACGAAATTAACGAATTCTGTCACCTTCCACTCCATTCCAAATGAAATTTATTCTCTTTCACTCCATTTCCAAATTGAAATCTCTTCTCATCCCCCGTCCCTGTGGTAAAGATATATTTTTTATATTTATATTAATCTCTTTCGCCTTATCAGTTTATACAGTGGAATACTATTGGTAACAGTTTACAATAAATTAGAAGTGCAGTTGTAATTGTTATACAACTCAATCACATAACATTTGAATCTGATTTGTTCCTCCTGTTTCGGTAACCAGTTTCTATTGTGCAACAACATCTTCTTTTGAACTTGAACAATCCCCTTTTATTATGCTTTCCACATTTCGTAGTGATGCATTATCACACCCCCTCAATCGATTGGTACAACTGTATGATTGTCATGGATTATCCGATATCTGGCAGTAGCTAATGGTTTGATCATAATATCGGCCGTCTGATCCTGGGTGCTAATGTATCAAACCTGTAGTTGCTTTTGAGTGACTTGTTCTCTTACGAAATGGTAGTTAACGGCCACATGTTTAGTCCTGTTGTGTAGGACTGGATTGGCAGCTATATATATGTAGCTCCAATATTGTCGCACCATATTGTTGGTGACAGTGATAATTTACAGCCCAAGTATGCCATTAGAGCTTTAAGCTAGATAACTTTTGCAGCTGCATTGGCCAGACCCTTGTATTCGGCCTCCGTGCTGGACCGGGCTACGGTTGGCTGCTTTTAGCTCTAGGATATTAATGTGGGTCCCAAATAAATGCAAAGACCACTTGTGGATCGTTTATCATTTGGACATGTCGCTCAGTCCACATCTGTGAATGTAGTTAACCCAAACTGAGGAGCACTCTGAATTGTAATGCCATAATGCAAAGTTGCTTTAATATAGTGAAGAATCCGTTTAACTGCCATCCTGTGAGTATTGGTCAGATTTTACATAAACTGGCATACCTTGTTAACACTGAATGAGAGGTCGGGTCTCGTGAAAGTTAGGTACGGCAGAGCTCCAACAGTGCTCCTATATAAAGTTGGGTCATCAAAAACACTCCCATCAGCTTTGCTAAGTTTACCTGCAGATGGTTGCATTGATGTTTGACATGGTTTAGCATCCCCCATAGCAGTCCTTGTGAGTAACTCTAGTGCATACTTGAATTGGTTGAGGGAGATGCCATTTGGGTCATGTTTGGCCTCAATCCCGAGGAAGTAGTTGAGTCCCCCAAGGTCTTTGAGTGCAAACTTTGTGGCCAATTTTGTGAGGAGATATTGAACCATGTCGACATTGCTACCTGTGACAATTAAGTCATCAACATATACCAAAATGATTGTAATGTCATGATCCTTTTTATGAATGAATAAAGATGAATCAGCCTTGGAGATAATGAATCCCAATTGAAGTAGATAATCACTCAATCTTCTGTACTAGGCTCGAGGTGCTTGCTTGAGGCCATAAATGGCTTTTCGCAGATAACAGACATGTGTGGGATGTGTGGAATTGACAAATCCTGGTGGTTAATCTATGTAAACGCTCTCAGTCAGGTAGCCATGGAGGAATGCATTTTGAACATCTAACTACTGAATGACCCATTTATAAGTAACTACCATAGTTAAAACAACTCAAATGGTGGCTAGCTTTAAAATTGGACCGAACGTTAAAACAACTCAAATGGTGGCTAGCTTTAAAATTGGACCGAACGTTTCTTCATAGTCAAAGCCAGGTTGTTAAGTGTTACACCCCAATTCTGGAAGAACCAGAAGTGTAAATGAATCATAACTAAACCGTCGGTTCAAGCCAGGATCACATAGGACCATGCCAACAATCCAAACCAAACACATTCCACACAATCAGAGATAATAAAATAAACAACAGAATTATATTAATAAAGAACTGAGTGTCTAATGTGATAAGTAAATATTAAACCAGTTATCTCTAAGGAAACCAAAACATAGTAAATAAACTATTACATGTACCATAGTCAAAATACGAAATTAAAACTAAGCATAAACACATTGGAAGCACTTGCATAAAGAGTCATGTTCGTCTTCTACAGTCTATACGTCCATAGCCGTAACGTGTCCATACGACGGTACGTTAACATAATCTTCAACAGTCATACTTGCATCATCAACTAAAAGAAATATGACATCATAGGGTGAGCACATAACATAACTCAGTGAGACAACAAAACAGTGTACAAACATATGTATGCAGTTATATTTATATCTTTGGTCTGGTATAAGTTTGCAATGTACGGTGGTAATGATAGGCTACAACCACACCTCCATACACGAGAGGGTAACACGTCCAATGGATCACACACCATTGTCACCCCACATCACTTACTACAGAGTAGAAATAGAGCTAGAGTTTCTGGATCACACAGCCAAAACCCCATGATACCATATCCCATACCAGTACGTATGCCCCTACTAGTGAGGGCTTACAAACTAGGTTCATGACTAACCAATCTTAGATGTCATCAAATTTGTATCAAAGACCTTACCCCAGCATCCCTCAATACGTCCATATAAAGATAAAACTAGGGTCCGCCGATAGAGCTTACAACCACACACTATGATCATCCCCCCTGATACCCTATGATATACTAGTTCTGCTAAGATAAGACAATGTCAATGTGATGAATGATTCAATGCTCCAATCTCTCCCCATTCAACACACCAACCACACACAAGCACATGCATGTTCCTATCATCATCATCATAATAGTGTAAGAAAATAATGAAATATGCATGAACATGAATAACAGTTATTGGATGTCATATGAGATGCACAAACAATCATATAAGCATGGCATTAGTCATTTAAACAGAAAAGTAAAGGTAGCTTGTTATTAGCCTATTAGTTTAGGTCTTGTTTCCTCACCTATAATGATGATTGTTCCTCTTCCAAACTCTGAAAACTATATTGATTTAATAGAAAACCTAAATAATTAATAGAATTAAATTAGGGTCCTGTTCCATCAAGTTGGATACTCGGATTCACTGTCTGGTCTACTATTTATGGCCTCCGGACATTGTCTGGTCAAGTCACAGATCACGCATTGGTCAACCGATGAGTCCATCGGACAAAACCCTATAGACTTCCTGAGAGTCATCGGTTGCCTCACCAGTCTACTATACACTCAACCGGGCAAGGTACCAGACAACTCCTAAGTTATACTTCAGGTTTGTCTTTTAGTCTGAATTCCTTCTGAGTTGATTCTTCGGCTCAGCAATGGGATTCATCATAGAGTCAGTCTATGGCCTTTATTTCCTTAAGATTAACCCCCCCCCCCCTCCCCCAAAGAAATCCCAACATCTAGCTTACATATAGATTAATATAACAGTCCTTCGAATTAGAATTACGGTATTAGATCTGCTTCAATACCTTGGAATCTCAATCTAACCCTAACATTGTCTAATTCTAATCTTCTACAGAGACAAGGCACTTACCGTTGCACCTTACTACGATAGATTGAAGTTCCAATGGCAATTTTCACTTCTGTAGAACCTCTTCTTCTTCCTCTAAGCTTTCTTCCTCTCCAAGTCTTCTTCTTCTTCTCCTCCTCCTTTCTTCCTCTCAGTTCTAGGGTTTGGGGAATGAGCAAAATAGTGAAAGAGAGTAGAGGGACATCCTCTATATAAAGAGACCTCTCTAAATTAGGAAACTTTCCTAATCTCAGACTCAGATTTGGGTCTGACCGGTCGACTCACTAGTCTCAGAATACGATGACTGGACAAATCAAAACTCTCGACTAGACAACCTACTATCGACTGGTTTGCTTACCTAGCTTGGTGGTCCATCTTCCAGCTAGTTCATCCTGACCCAGTTATGATGGGAAGACCTAGTACAACACAGTTAGATCGGGTTAGTGGAATGCAGGTCTTACATTGAGTGTATCCTTTGGCCACTAAACGTGCCTTGTACCGTTCGAGTGGCTTATGCTCTCCAATTTAGCACTTGAGCGGTTTTCTCTTCTCTTCTTTGAAAGATAGATCTTCTCTTTCTGTGTTTATCTATTATTGTTCCATCTGCGATGGTCTTGATTTTGTAGATCCATTTACAGCTTACAACGTTCATATTAGGGCTGTAGGGAACTAATTCCCATGTTCCATTCCTAACTAAAGCATTAAATTCTGCTGCCATAGCAGAGCGCATCCATCTTTGTTTGTAAAGGTAAAACAACCAGGTTTTGTTGGGATGACCATTGTTGAAAATAGGTGCATAGTGGATGTAAGGTGGTGAGATGAACCTTGGGTTTAAAGATATTGTTTTTCGACCTTGTTTGCATCGGGTGATGAGGTAAGGTTCTATTTGGTTCGGTATGTATAATTGTTGGTAAAATAAAAGGGTCAGTTAGGGGTTGGATAGGATATAGAGTATTCGATGGAATGGTAGGTGGTTCGGTTATCGGTAAAACATGAGGTGGAGGTTCAGATTGGTGAGGTGTGGTTGAGACATCAATGGGTGGCATTAATGGGATGAGGTTGGGAAATTGGTAATTGGGAAGCTGATTGCTAGATCCGATTGGGTGTTGCAACCTCAATGGTTTGCTGTGGTGTAAGCACCCCCTGTGTAACAACGGGTATGGGTTAATGGGGTAGGGTTACCGCTGTGTTTGGGTGATTGGTCTGTGGTACTTGTTTACCGTATGGGAAAAATGACTCATTAAAAGTCACATAGCGAGAGATGTACATGTGGCCAGATTCTCGGTGTAAACATTTATAGCCTTTATGTTGGATGGAATACCCCATGAATACACATTACATAGACCGATCATCAAGTTTATGCTTGTTATATGGTCTTAACCATGGATAACAGGCACAACCAAAGGTATGAAGGCTTATGTAGTGTGGATTGGTACCAAACTTCTCATATGGTGACAATTTATGTAGCAGTGGAGTCAGCATGCTATTGAGTAAATACACTGCTGCACCGAATGCATGGTCCCATTTTGTTTTAGGAACATTGGCTTGATTGAGCAGAGTCAGACCAATTTCCACTATCTATCTATGCTTTCTCTCGGCACGCCCGTTTTGCTCCTATGTGTATGGACAAGATAATCTGTGTATAATGCCATTTTCCTACAGATATTGCTTAAATCACTGGAACTCACCACCACCATCAGTTTGTATGGATTTGATACTGATATTGAAGAATTTTTCTACGTGTAACTTAAAACGAATAAAGACATCGAAGGTCTCTGATTTTGAAGTTAAAGGAAAAAACCATGTATATCGACTATAATCGTCAATAAAAACAATGTAATATTTGAAACCATTGGATGACACGACCGGTGTTGGACCCCATAAATCAGAATGTATTAGTACCAAAGGTGCCTTATAATGAGAGGGACTTAACAAAAATGGCAGTCTATGTGACTTGCCAACCTGATATAGTTTACAAAACCAATTATTTGAATGGCCTAAAACGGGAAGACAATTTTTTGAAATAATTGAATGAACTATGCATGGGGCTAGATGGCCAAATCGGTCATGCCAGACTTGCATAGGGACCTTTTCTCCATTGCGTGCTATAGGAGAAACAGTTGTGGACGAAGGACGACGTGAAGTAGTGACGCCTTGGAACTGATAAAGACCTTGTTTACTCTGGCCGTGCAACAGGATGCTCCCCGAGGATAGATCCTTAACACAACAAAAATCAGGGTGAAACTCTAAGACACAATTATTGTCTTTTGTAAATTGAGAAATAGAAAGCAAATTCTTCTGAATGTGAGAACATGATATAAATTATTGAGAGCAAATGAATTTGAAGGAGTATGAAGAATAGATTGACCAACATGTTTAATTGACAAACTTGATCCATTTGCTACTCGAACTTGATCAGTACCAGTATATGAAGTTGAGATGGCAAGATTATTGATGTTTGAGGTGAGGTGGTGAGTTGCTCCAGAGTCTGGATACCAGGCTGTGTCATTATTGAACACTGTAGACTGGCCAGCATAGAGAGCACTTGGTTTTTGAGCATTGGCATTGTAATGTGGATTATACCTTTGATAACACTGGATTGTACTATGGCCTGGTTTATTGCATAGTTGACAGACAACTCTTGGGTGGCCTTCATTACTTTCTGTAAAATATCTACCACGTCCCCTACCTCTCCCTTAACCACGGCCACAGCCCTGGTCTGAGGGTTGGTTACTGGGATTGGTTTTGATAGCCACATTAATCGTAGGTGATTAAACATCAATTTGTCAATTTTGGATGATTAATTCCTAGTTATAGAGAATACCGAGGAGATCATCCAATTGAATCGGATCAACTCTTGAAGTTATTGAGCTCATGAAACTATCATACTCAGTACTAAGGCCTCTTAAGATACTCAGAACCATATGATCATTTGAGACTGGACGAGCTACAACAGCTAAATGATCACCTAGTGATTTAGCCTTTTGAATGTATTCGAACATGGAAAGATTACCTTTTTTCATCGATCGTAATTTGAAACTCGAGTTACAATATCCTTGTTTGAGATTGTGAAGCAAAGTGCTTCTCTAATGTAGTCCAAACTGCATGAAAAGTGTGCAGGCCAACAATGAGTGTAAATACTGATTCTGTCAAAGTGGAGAGATTGCAACAAAGGATCATTTGATCTTATTGCTCCCGTGTAGTATAGGAAGGATTATCAACTGGTGTTGTTGAAGAACCAGCCTCCGTCTGAGGCGAAGTTTTCGATGGACATGGGAGACTGCCATCAACATATTTCAGGTAATCATGTAGCTGAAACAACAGGAGAAACTGAGCTCTCCACAAGAGATAATTAGTCCTGACTAGTTTTATTTTGAAGGACATGAGACATGTTACCACCAAATCTAAAAAGAGTGGATGGTGGTGTAGTAGCAGTAGCAGTGGAGGTGACTGCAATGGAAGCCATGACGAAGATAGTCTTTGCAGCATAAAATAAAATAAAATAAAAGGTGAAGAAGAAGGATCGGAGTTGCTTAATTGAAAGCAAGCTCTGATACCAAGAAAACCGATAGAATTTTGAATATATATTTTCCCACGTTGTGTGTTAAAGATATGTTTTTTATATTTATATTAATCTCCTTCACCTTATCAGTTTACACAGTGGAATACTTTTGGTAACAGTTTATAATAAATTAGGAGTACAGTTGTGATTGTTATACAACTCAATCATATAAAATTTGAATTTGAATTGATTCCTCTTGTTTCAGTAACCAGCTTCTGTTGTGCGACAGCATCTTCTTTTGAACTTGAATGATCCCCTTCTATTATGCTTTTTACATTTTGTGGCTATGCATTATCATCTGTCCATACAGAGAAATTTTCTCTTCAACCTCCAAGGGATAGGTAATAGAGAGAGTGAGTGAGAGAGAGAGAGAGAGAGAGAGAGATTATACATGACTTGTATAAATAATTTTTTGGATTAATCTCGATCGTTATGAGATGTAGTAAAAATAAGTTCAATCTATAAATTTGGGATTCAATAAATCTACACTCCCATATGACTTGATATGGAAACAATAAAATCAAGAATATCTAAAGCATGCACAATAAATTAAATATGTAATGACTTATAGATATAAAGTAACAATCACTTGCAATGATGGTAGGACTGAATCGTGCCACCATCACTAAATCCTTAAGATTATATCCACCCCTATTAGTGCAAAGGGTTCCTGTGAATCAATCCCCAAAATAAAACAACCTTTTGTCGACTCTATTTATATTTCACTAAGAAACGGGGCCTCATTAGAATACTGATGGTTGTGATCAAGACTCTTAAAATAAAATGGTAAAATAGAAAGACAATCCGTTCACAAAGAGAAGGGTGGAGAGAGAAAGAGAGAAGTGATCACAAATTCAAGTAATTTGGATCATCGCACCCTCTTTTTATTTATAGAGAAATGGTGCCCATTCAAAAGGGTAAGATTGAAAAGATACACCCATTTAGAATGGATGGCCTAGATGTAATGCCACAACCTATTATAGGGAATCAGATGTGATTTGTGGCAACCCGAATCTTCAAGCAACCGATAACCAAAGTGATTTACCAAAAAAAATCCCACAATCTACACAAGCAATATCCATAACAATCACTAATTTAATAAGAATAGTAGCAGCGGAATCATATAATAAGAACAAATGCCAATTTTAATGTTATCATAACATAAGCAAGTCTGTTATGCTTTACAAACTAGTTCCACAATTAGTATCATAATACCTATATCCAATATACACTATCTAAGAGTAAATCTGAATAAACCACTGTAGATAGACTAAACCGTCATCTATCTACAAATATCAAGAACATCAAGCCGAGATGCTAGCTCAGGTCCCATAAATGCAGTCTTTACAGGAGCAGCCCTCGCCATTATCCCTCAGCAGCCCTCAGCCAAGGGAGGCATCCTCAATTACAGTAGGATCCATATCAATTGTCATAGAAGAGGTACCTACAAGCAAACTAAAAAGATTTCGATATAAAGGGGTGAGCTCCAGTCCCAGCTCAGCGAAAAGTCAAGTATCAATGCAACCCTATCATAATATTACATTTAATGCAATTAAATAAATAAACAAGCAATTGTGAGTGGCATTCAAGTATGTATGCTACCATGATTTTCCTGTACCCTAGCGAGGATCTATCGGTGACTCCCCCTAGACTATACTCGTGGCTCCCCCTTGAACATATGCTCATGGCTCCCCCCCCCCCCCCCCCGAGCATCCAAACCTCCCCTCTTCTAGTATTTTCCATCACTAAAGCACAGGTCATATGACCATGGGTGATGCATGATGCATGTGAACATGAGATGTAAGAAAAGGGCTGCATCCCAGCAGAGATCCCCGGCACCACCCCAATGGATCACCGAGCCCCCACTAAGGTGTCAGTCGTGGCACAAGGCCACCACACAGTAAATACATAAATCTCAATCATCACCAATCATAACCAACCAACCAATAAAATAACACGATATGTGCATGCAGTAAATAGAGCTGTACCCCAGCAGAGATCCCCGACTTCCACTCCCATGGTTCGTCGTTCCCCCACTAAGATACTAGAGGTTCCAACATGGTTCATGAGGTCGCTTGTTACACGAACCATCATACATGGGCTACATCCTGGCAGAGATCCCTGATTCCCCACTCCCATGGTTCACTGTGCCTCTACTAAGGTGCTAGTGGTCCAACATGGTACTTGTGCTCATTCTCTAACATGTCACATACACCATTATACATGGTCATATAGATACATTAAGAATAAAAGACTATACCCCAGCAGAGATCCCCGACTGAGATCCCTGGCTCCACTCCCATGGATCACCATGCCCCTGCTAGGATGGTAACATAAGACAACATGGCATGTGTATTGTGCTCAAACATGCCACACAATCATTATACCAAATCATACACCATCCAAACATACATAGTTATTGTTGTTATGCAAATGCATGCTCATACATATGGCTATGAAATGGCATGTTATAATTATTAAACTAAATGCGCACTATTACATGCTCAAACTCTAAGGACCCGACCCATCACTTGTAGACACCAATGGTGTTGTAGAACCTAAAAGCCTACAAAAGGCTCCATCCACTAATTGCGTCAGTTTACCTATTAATTAGATAATTTCATTAGGTTAGTGAACATATTTTAACCAACATGGACAAGTCCTAAGTGTACATGCATGGGTCCCAAGACAAGTTGGGAACCCAACGATGAGTCCTCTATATTCCAAGCTAGGGTTACAGGTTAACAGGGCCATAATCGGATGATATTTCTAGATGGTATATCCTCTAGAATTATCCTCCGATTAGTACTTGTAAAATTCTTATTTCAATTAAATCGAAGGATAGAATCGGATGATCTATCATCCGGCTCACCATCCGGTTATACACTCTGTCATAACAGAGGCTTCCAGAAGGTTATCCGGAGGCTCCGTCGGTGGTGTACCATCCAGCAATGCCTCTGGCTTACTATTAAGCCTATCCAAAGGCCAGGGTCAATCAGACCCATGAATAACCTGGGGACTCACCCGGAGGATCATGCCCCCGATTGTCTGTCTCCGGTCGGGATCCTTCGGTTAAAACTTAGGTTATTTTCCAATAAGGCATTGACCTTACCAGAGGAAGGGCTTCAATTATCCAGAGGCAAGGCTAAGACCAGCCTCCGATTAATGCCCAGAAACCAAGCACGAACTAGGGATGGTTTCCATTTTGGGGAGGTTTGTCTTCCCATTGCTTGGGCCTTCAATGTGGTTGGTGGGAAACACTTCCCACCATTTATTTTACCAATGGGAGTCATTAACACTCTATGAACATCTCCATTTGTGGAGGGGAAGGTGACCTAGATTTCTAGGTTAGAAACTGGTCTCCCTTAATGGAGACCACTAATGGTGGGGCGTCATCATGGTTGCAAGCATTCAACAGCACAAGAGGGATAAGGAGTGAGTGGAACTTACTTCAAGTAGAAAACCAAGCTTGAGCTCCAAGCTATGACTTCCAAGCTTTCCTCTTCAACCCTTTCTCACTCACAAGGATTCCAAGAAAAGAAATAAGGAGTAGGGACTCCTTATTTATAGAATCCCAAGGAGAGAGAGTGTACCACTCAAGCCTAAATTGGATGTTGACAACAAGGTGGTGTATCATCCGACAGAGCATCCGGTTGAGCTTAAAATGGCCCTTGGCTTGGTTTGAAACGCTCATGCCAGTGGGGACACTTCCTAGGTCATTTGAATGTTTTCCCAATACTCTTCACCATCACTAAGTGATCCTAGGGTTTGACCCGATATTATACTAAGGGTCAAGATGTCAGGGTGCCATGTGTTGGCATAGTAAAACCCAACACAGTGGGATCCGAATTTGTTAGTATTCCAGGTGTGGGTCTTACATGCAATTTATCCATTGAATCCTCAATTTAAGGGATGAAATTGCACTTCTTTGTCTATACAGACATGTCTTTCTATAAAGGCACATTATCATACATAGAAAAGTATCAAACCAGTCTCTATACGAATAGGTGTACATGCCTTTATATCAAAGGATATAATATATATTTTTACATTTTATGTCACATCCCAATTTTGGATGAACCAGAAGTGTGAATGAACAGTCACTAAACCATCGGTTCAAGCCAGGATCACATAAGATCTTGCCAATAATCCAAACCATATACATTCCACACAATCAGAGATAATAATAAAAAGCAGAATTATATTAATACTGAACTGAGTGTCTAATGTGATAAATAATTATTAAACTAGTTATTTCTAAATAACCAAAACATAAATAAATATTTGTTTACACCCATAACTCAAAATACAAAACTAAACCTATGGATACACACAATGGAAACACTCGCATGAAGAGTCATGTTCGTCTTCCACCGCTTGCACATTCAAAGCTATCACGTATCCATACAACGACACGTTAACATAGTCCTCGATAGTTGTACTTACATCATCAACTAAAAGAAATATGATATCATAGGGTAAGCACACAACATAGCTTAGTGAGTAAACAAAACAATGCGCAAACATCTGCATGCAATCATATTCATATCTTTGGTCTGGTATAAGTTTGCAATGTACTATGGTAAAGATAAATGGCCACCACACCTCTATGCACGAGAGTATGAGCACACCCAATGGATTACACACCACTATTGCCCTACATCACACACTAAAGAATAGAGATAGAGCTAGAGCCTAACAGATTACACACCGCCAACACTTCCCCTGATACTCGACCCCATACCAGTACGTATACCCCTACTGGTGAGGGCTTGTAAACTGGGTTCGTATCTAACCAATTCTAGATGTCATCCAGATTTGTATCCAAGGCCTTACCCCAGCATCCCTCAATAAGACACAGAGATAAAGCAATGATCCATCGATAGAGCTTACAGCCACACCGCGATCACCCCCCTGATACCCTATGATATACTAGTTTTGTTAAGATAATGGTAATACGACAATATCAATGTGATGAATGGTTTGATGCTACAACTTCTCCCCATTTAACACATCAGATACATTCAAACACATGTTTATCCTCAACATCATCACATAAGAAATAGTAAATATGCATGAACAGATATATAACAGATACTGGATGACATGTGAGATGCACAAATAATCATACAGAGCATGGCATCAGATCAGATTAACAGAAAAGAAAAAGATAGCTTGTTATTAACCAATTAGTTTAGGTCTTGTTCCCTCACCTATGAATGATCTTTGTTCCTCTTCCAGGCTTTGGGATCTATCTTAAACTATCGAAAAGCCTAAACAATTAGTGAACTTAGATTAGAGTTTTATTCCGTCGAGTTTTTTATACTCAAGCTCAATGTTCAATCTCCAATATAAGTCTTTTGGACATTATCCGATTGAGTCACTGGTCTTGCATTAGTTAACCGATGAGTCTACCTGATAAACCCTGTTATACTTTTCGAAAGCCATTGGTCACCTCATCGGTCTCCTATATAGTCGATCGGTCAAGGGACTGGACAACTCCTGAGTCATACCCTAGGTTTATCTTTCAGTCCAAATTTCTTTTGAGTTGATTCTTCGATTCAATAATGGGATCCATCCTAGGGTCATTCTATGGCCTTTAATTCCTTAAGTTTGACCTTCAAAGAACCCTAGCATCTAGCATTATCATGGATTTATGTAACAGTCTTTAAAATTTATTTCATGGTATTGGATCTGATCCAACACATCTCAACCTCACATGTAAGACCCGTATCGAACTAATCGATCTTACCACCTTGTACCAGGTCTACCTATCATGGTCGAACCAAATGGACCAAGTGAGTGAAGGAGATAGTGAAACCAGGTACTAAACTGACCCAAAATTAGTTAATTGGAGGGCAGGGTCGCATACCTAGATAGGCAGGGTCGACCCCCCTCACTAAGAAGTCAGACCCCTGATATTTTAACTGGGGGTCAGACAACTTAGAACTGGGGGTTGACGGGATCTTCGACCCCCTCATTGACCCCCTGTTTGTCGACGAAAATCGTAAATAGGAAACTTTCTAAATTTCAATGGGATTCCTTCCTAATCTCATTGGAACTTATTTTGGGAGGTTCTACTCTATAAATAGGATGTCCCTAAGCCTCTCTCACTCCTTTTGAAACCCTAATTGAAAGTGAGAGAAAGAGAAGAGAAGGAGAAGAGAAGGAAAGTTGGAGAAGAAGACCAAAGTGAAGAATTCAGAGAAACCTCTGAATTTCAACAAACCTAAGGTATGGGCACGTTTTCATTGATGATCTAAGACCTTAGAATAGTTCATGAAGAGGGTATGGTCTAGGAGAAACCCAAATCGTACATCCATGGGAAGATTTCAATGAAATCCATGGAGAAATCATGATAGGCAAAGTGAGGAAGAAACCTAGAGTTCTAAGTCATAGAACAAGCTTAGGATGGATTGTGAAAGTAAGCCATAGGACCCAAACATGAAAGAATGGACTGTAGAATGATATTTTTGACTCAATCCATGGGGGGTCGCACGTGGGGTCAATTGGGAATCGACCCTTGTAGACTACAGGATCGACCCCTAGTATTCGGGAAGTCCAAGAAAGGGGTGGTCGCACCCAGGGTCAATGGAACATCCGACCCTGGCATCGACCCTACCCTGGGGGTCGCAGTAAACTGCTACCCTACCTGCGACCCACCCTGCGACCCTCGCTTAAAAACAAGCCTAAAAGTGTCAGAATGACTTCTAACCAAAATCTATCGACTTGTTAGGTTTTTCTATTGATATAAAAGTGATTTTAAAGCTTGAAAGAAGATCTACACTCAAGCAAAGGTGAGGGAACAAGACCTAAACTAATTGGTTAATAATAAACTATTTTTATTTTCTTGAGTCCAATGCCATGACTGATTCTATGCGTGTATGCTTGTAATGTGCATTCAACATGTCATCCAATATTCTTGCTATTAATGTTCATGCATATTAATTCTATTTTGTTTATAACATGATGATGATGATGATGATAGGAATAGACATGTGAATGTATGTGTGTGGTTAGTGCGCTTGATGCGAGTGGAGTATCAGGGGGGGAATGTGACATTGTGGTTCAGCCTGGTCACTAGACTCTAGCTCTATCTCTACTCAAGTCTTGTCCACTGACATCGTCGTATCGCCATTACCTTAGCAGAACTATTACGTCGTAGGGTATCAGGGGAGGTGGTCTCGGACCGTGTAGTCTTTGACTCTGCCGGGGGGCCTTAGCCCTATCTCTATGGACGTATTGAGGGATGCTGGGGTGAGGCCATAGGTACACTGTTTGACATTAGGATTAGTTAGTTGCGAGCCCAGTTTGCAAGCCCTCGCCAGCAGGGGCTTACATGTTGGTATGGGTGGAGTATCAGGGGAAGTATGATATGGTGTGGTTCTAAGCACTTTAGCTCTATCTCTATTCCATGGTGGGTGCATGTGGGACGACAATAAACGTTAACCTTTGGTGGCTTCACACACTCGTGTATAGAGGTGAGGCGACCACCGAACCTTTCTATAGCACATTGTAAACTTATAAACCAGACCACAGATATGAATTGAATGCATGCATATGTTTGTTGCATTGTTTTGTTTGCTCACTGAGCCATGATGTGTGCTCACCCTTTTCAACGTCGAATATTTTTAGTTGATGATGCAGGTACCACAGTGGAAGACTATATGAATGCTTCTGTGTATGGGCACGGTGCTGTGATGGAGGCTGAAGACTTAGTGGAAACGCATGACTCTTCATGCGAGTGCAACGCATGCGTTTTTTATTAGATTTCATTTGAATTATTAAGGAAATATAATTGATATTTTATTTACTTATCTCTCGGTTGATACAATATAATTTGATATTTTATTTATGATTATCACAGTTAGATTCCTCAGTTCATTTATTATTAAGACTTTCGCTATTGTGTATTTATTTTGATTATGGTTGTGGATGTGTATGATTTAATTTCAATGGACACAGCCTATTAGAGATCCTGGTTGAATCATTGATTTATTAGCGTTCATCACACCATTCTAAATGGTGCAGAATTGGGGTGTGACAACTTGATATCAGAGCTCTCAGGCCCTGTCTGCTAAATCAGTATACTTTCACAAAAGTTTGTGAACTGAGATAGGATAAAAAATTAAATGCTGTAATAATAACACACCATAAGCATCTGTGTTGTTTGAGACAAAATTGAAAGAGAATAATGCATCTATTAAATGAGAAACAAATTTATATACACTCGAAAGAAGAACAAACGTATATACATACAAGTTTAAAGCTGAGTACAGTCCACAACCTGGACAGTTACTCTAACGTACAAAAAGAAAGAGAAAAAGAAAATACATCAAGAAGCTGGAGGTGATGGGGGAGGCGGTGCCTCGCGGTCTCTGTCATAATCCTCAGCATAGACTCTAGTCAACCAAGCTATCTGAGTCTGGGTCGTCTGGAGGCTAGCTGTGAGATCAGTCACCCGCTGGTCAGTTGCGCACTAAGCATCCCTAAGCTCTCCCACCCGCTGATCCGATAAGCGCTGAGCATCTAGAAGCTCTCCCACTCGCTGATCGGACAAGAGCTGAGCATCTAGATGCTCTCCCATCCTCAAATCAGACATGCCCTGAGCCTCTCGGATCTCATGCAATATCCCCATCATGTCATCAGAAGGTGCATATGAAGGACCAGCTGCATGTGAAGGACCAGCTGTATAAGAAGGACCAGCTCCTGTAGCATGAGTAGGTGATGGAGGAGGTATGGCATCCACATCCATGTACAAGAGATCATCATCACCCCCATGAACCCCTGCTCCAGCAGCTGCTGCTGCTGCCTCAACGTCAGCCATCTCCACTCGAGTACGTGGACGCACCAGAGCGTTCCTCTCCTCGTTGCTGACCTGGGCATCCCGCATGCCCATCTTACAGATGGTCTCCCTATCCAGAGGTGATGAGAAGGATTTCTCCTGAATCCTCTCATCCACCATGTCAACATCCAGGCGGGTAAGCAGCATAGATATCATGCGTCCATAAGACAGGTTGCCAGTATGACCAGGCAACGTAGCGCTGATCATCCTCCGCATGATGATGTAAGGAAGGCAGATGGGCTGCCTAGTATAGATACAGTACAACAGATACTGGGTCAACTGAGAGATCCTCTTGTAGTGCCCACTCTGAGGTATCAGGTTGTGCTGAATAATCTTGCAGTACACTCGAGGCTTTGGACGAAGGTAGATCGCTTTCATCTCCTAGCGATCCTCTTTGATGATCTGACGGTCAATCTCAGCTCTCATCTCCAATGAAAAGAACTAGGGCCTCCCCAGGGGCACAGAACACCAAGGGGCCGTCATATGAAATGCCCAACAAGTCGGCTAGCTACCGATAATCGAATGAAATCTCGACCCCCTTAACGTAGCTAGTGATCCGAAGCTCTCTACCCCTCTCAGTATCGTTGTAATCTCCCACCACCTGGAGATTACAGTAAAACTGTCTCACCAAATCCGGCCGAGTGCAGGCGTCATAGGTGATCACAAGATGCCAACCCATGTCACCAAAATCCCTCTCCACATCGAATAAGGCCAGGCTAGCCAAGTCTACCCGGCAACCTCCCTCTACCTTCTTACAAGAATAGCGGGCATACTGTGTCTCCGCCTCGTTAGAACGGAAGTGGACTGGGTCATGAACCCTGGGTACTTTGGTACGAGCCATAGTATCTGCAAAAACAAAGAAAAACAGATATTGGTTTAGTAAGGATGAAAAACCCAAAAATTTCGACAGTATAACGACGTAAATTGGTAAAAAGCCTCACTTTTAACCCATACACGTGGGCAGGAGGACTTATAAAGGTTTTAAACAATCCTACAAGACTCATACAGTTGGAAATTTCATCTAAAGATATTGAAATTGAAGAAATTTCAAGAAATTCAAAAATTTCGACAAATTAGGGCAAAAATGGGAAATTTCAAGTTTCTCGATAACCAACCAATGAAACTCTAATATTTTTTAGGGCTTTCATCCATTGAGTCACCAACAATAAAAGCCCCCAATAAAAATCAAATTTTTATGGTTGAAAAAAGTTTAATTTAAAGAAAACGAGTTAAATGAGCAAAAACCTAGTTAAGAAAACCTAAAAATATGAAAATGTAGAGAACATACGAGGAGTAGACGTCGAAATAAGAAGCAAATAGCACCAATGAGTCCGAGTTTCCACTGTAGCAACTCAGAGGGACGAGTTGAGTCGGAAAGGAGGAGGAAGAATGAGAAATGGATTCAAAATCGGGAATAAAAACCTGATTTTTAGTCCGAAGGTCGGAGAATTCGACCAAAACATCCGACCCCCCCTCCGACCCCCTCATCGACCCTCGGCTCTCGGTAAGAATCAGTGATTCTCAGGGTCGCATACTGAGGGTCGGACATCCATCGACCCCCACCATCGACCCTGTAGTGAAAAATACAGTATTTTCGACAGAATGATCTGAAAAATTTGAAATTTTCATTGGTTAATGGATTTAAAATATGAGAATGAATTATATAATGATTGTCTCACGTATTCTATGATTTTCAGGCATTCCCACTACCAGAACAGATAATGGCTGGACGCAGAGTGACTAGACAAAGCCGTAACTCTATCCCACCACTACCACTTGTGGGGGAAGACATCTAGATACACCCAGAAATACAGGAGAATACGAATACGGCACCGTCCGTAATTAATGGGCAGGTAAATCTTACAAATCTGTCAGCTCCACCTACAGACCTGGCTACAGTAGTAATAAATTTGGCCCAACAGCTGCAACAAATACAACAGACACAAGCTACTATGCAAGTTGCCATAGGCATGACCTTTCCCGCTGCACAGACGACACCGATGCCAGCAAGATAGGCAAGCATTGTACCAGGGGGAAGTAACACAGTACCCCACGCACCTCAGACCCCCATTATGCAGGCTCAAGTACAAAACCTTGAAGTAGCTCCAGGTGGATATCAATACCCACCACCTATGTATGGAGCTTATGTTCAGCATCAACTGGGCCACTCCAGACTGGTGGAGCATTTCCTGAAGATGAAGCCCAAGGAGTATAGTTGTAAGAACCGTGCTCTAAAACCCGGTTTAACCATGGTTTTATGCGATGACAGGTGCCCCAATCATAACCGGACCGGAAAGCGAAGCCGGGCAAGGGACCACGCAAGAAGCTGGGTGAAGAACCAACCAAATTCAGGTACAAAAAATGTGTAAAAATGGCTAAGTGCATATCGGTCTCACCATACCGGTCTCACCATACCGGATGCACTATCCTGCAACCGGTATGGCATACCGGTCTCACCATACCGGTCTCACCATACCGGATGCACTATCCTGCAACCGGTATGGCATACCGGTCTCACTATACCGGTTGCACTATCCTGCGACCGGTATGGTGCGAGACCGGTATAGTTCGGAGCGGCTGGAGTCCGTCTCCAGCTGTGTTTCTCTCAAAAATGGAAACTTAAAGTTTCCATATGAGGGGGGAGCGTGCTTTGGACGGCCTCCCTCTATTAATAGAGGGGGAGACACTCCGTGAACCCCTTTGTTCTGAGAAGGAGTTGAGGGTTCAAGGAGGTAGACGCCACCCAGGAAGGAGCTGCCGGTGGAGGAACACGCCGCCAACTGACAACCGCTACCGGTAAAGTGCTCTATCCTTCCTGTAGTGTTGATTATCGGATCGGAGCCGCGAAGCGGCGTGAGATCTATTGGAAAATGCTTAGATTCCTTTCGTCTTTCTTTCGGATCTGGTTGGTTTTTGGCATTCTAGCCAAGATCCGTAGGACCCTTCAGAGACTGGACCTTAGCAATTGATAGGGAAACCCTTGGGATCTACCCGTAGGGTGGATCTGATGATTTGTGCCCTAGATGCCTTTCCTGTCTCTTTTCGGATCTGGGACGCTATGCGGCGTTCTAGCCGCGATCCGTAGGACTTTACGGGGATCGGACCTTAGCAGAGGATAGGTGAGACCTTAGAGAGCTACCCGTGGAGACCTCGCTCTCGGGATCACGCCGTAGGATATACCCTTGGGTGAGTCCAGCGGTATGGGCCGCGGTGTATACCGCTGGCACCATACCGGTCGCACTCAGCCAGATCCGAAAGTGAGACCGGTATGTGTGCGCATCCGGTATGCATACGGCCGGCACCATACCGGTTACACTTCGGCCAGGTCCGAGCGAGACCGGTATGTGTGCATCCGGTATGCATACCGCGGCACCATACCGGTCGCACTCAGTCAGATCTGAGTGAGACCGGTATGTGTGCATCCGGTATGTATACCGGTCTCACCATACCGGTCTCACCATACCGGTCTCACTATCCTGCGACCGGTATGTGCGAGACCGGTATGTGTTCCGAGCCCTGTTTGTTTGGGAAAGCCAGGTTTTGGCTTTTAAAACTCTAATAAATGGAAATTAACATGTAAATATGATTGTGTAGGACTTGTATGTGAAACTTCTGACGCCGAAAAGGATTAACACCATGCGTCAGGTAAGGGACAAGACCCGAAACTTAAATTAAAGATTTAATAATAAACCTTAGAGAGCTCTTTAATTTTCTGTATCAATTTATATGCTTGTTTGATGGATTGTGCATATCACATGTCATGTAGTGTAAATTCTATTTGATTTATTTGTTCATGCATTTCATATGCTAGGTGTGATGGATGTTAGACATGTGATTGTTTTAGTTGGAGTGTGGAATGGGAAGGGCCGGGGGCCTGGGATCATTCCTCACCCCGACACCTTTCTGTAGCACCTTATCTTAGCATGCTTGGTATGGGTGGGGTATCAGGGGGAGGTTATGGCAGGTGGTCTCCGATGTTGACGTTGATCTGGCCACAGCGATGTGGCATGGTGATCTCCGATGTCGACGTTGACCTGGCCATGACGCTCTAGCTCTATCCTTATGCCATAGGGAGCGATGTTGGGATAGGGCCTACTTGCGTATAGTTCCATCTTGGTATGCTTGTTGCGGGTAGGGTATCGGGGGAGGTGAGGTAATGTGGTCTCCGACCGGCCCGCACGCTCTAGCTCTATCCCTATGCCGTAGACGGCTGTACTAGGGTGGAGCCTACTTGTATTGACATCTAGGGACTGGTTAGAAACGGAACCCACTTGCAAGCCCTTGCCAATAGGGGTTTAGGTATTGGTACGGTATGGGGTATCGGGAGGAGGGACGTGGGGTTGTGGTTCTTCTGCCCGCCCGGACTCGAGTCCTATCTCTATACCGGAGTGAGTGATGTGGGGCAACTGATAGTAGTGTGGTAGGTGCCGACTATTGGGTGTGCACACACTCGTGCATGGAGGTGCGGTGGCCGCCAAACCTTACCATAGCACAATTGCAAGTTATACCTGGCCCAAATTGTAATGTTAACTCATGCATGTGGATGTTGCATTGGTCTTGTGCTTTACTGAGCTGTGTTGTAGCTCACCCCGATATATATATATATATCTCTTTTCAGATTTGGATGCAGGGTATACGGTGGAGGACTTCGTGACCGCCCCAGCCTACGATGCGATGGCTGCCCCGGAGACACAGAGTGTGGAGGGCGAGCATGATGCGTTATGCGAGTGCTCTTCCGTGTCTTTCCTCTTTGATTTGGTTATTTTCAGTTAAAGCTTTGTAATAAAATAATATTTAAATTCTGATGGATGATGGAATAATTGGATTAATTATTTTAATTTATCATTTAGTTCAGCTCATTGTTATAATTATTTCCGCTGCTAGGATTACTCTGGATTTTGATGGTTTGCTCAGGGATGATTGGTTGACACGGTCTTTCGAGATCCTGGTGTGAACCGTGGTTTAGTACCGGTTCACTCACACTTCTGGTTCAGCCGGAATTGGGGTGTGACAATAGTGGTAAGCCAGCTGATCCATTGTGGCCAGCACACTGGATCGATGAGATGGAGAGAAATTTCACGATGATGACAGTGAATGAGGAAGAAAAGGAATTGTGTGCAAAGTTTATGCTGAAAGGCGATGCACACCACTGGTGGAAGTCCACACGGACATATCTGATGACAAAGTACACCCAATTGACTTGGGATATATATAAGGAGGCATTCTTTGAGAAGTATTTTCCTAGGAGTTTCAGAGATTCCATGGAAAAGGAGTTCTTAATTTTATATCAGGGACAGATGACTGTCGATGCATACCAACAACGTTATGAGGAGCTATTTTTTCTATGCACCAGTCAGTATGCAGGTAGAAGATACAAAAACCCAAAGGTTTATCATGGGACTTAGGGGAAGCATACGCGAACATGTTCTTGGACTTGAGAAGAAAATCTACAATGAAGCTGTACAAATTGCTCGAGCGATAAAGTCGAGCAAGAAAGAGAGCTATCTTGCTCAAAATAGAAGAATCAAAAGGCCAAATGGGAATTCTTATAACAGAGGGAACACCAAGACATTCAAACCCTTCCGTACTCAAGGTTTCAATGCTGCAGCCAAGACTACTTCAGCAGCTCAATAGCAACAAAAGCCAAATAATGAAGGGTTAAAATGCTATAACTGCCAGCAATTGGGAGATATGGCAAGGGAGTGTCCTAAGCCCAAGAAGCAACTACATCAAGGAAGAGTTTACGCTGTTACATCTGAGGATGCTGCCGCATCGCGTGATGTGGTCACATGTATGACTTGAATCTTATCATTTTGTGTTACATTACGTGAGCATGTAGACTAAATCAAAACAAATCACAGGTATCGTAGCTATTAATGGCATTCTTGCCAGAGTATTCTTTGATTCTGGAGCTACTCATTCTTTTATATCTGTGTCATTTGGAAAGAAGTTAAATCTACCCCTCAAATCCTTAGACTACAAACTTCTTGTACGATCGCCTATGGGATTAGAAGTGGAATTAGAAAAAGGTTACGGACCATGTCCAGTTCTTATTGACGAAAAGACTCTGGATGCAACCTTGATCTAACTTGAGATGACAGACTTTGACGTCATCTTGGGAATGGACTGGTTAGCTCGGCATTCTGCAAACCTATTATGTGCCGAAAAGAAGCTGACATTTAAAGACAAAGAAGGAGCAGAGTTCAATTTTTCAGGAACCAAACTTCCCCGTAAACGAAAGCTCATACTCTCTGCATTAAAGGCTAGGAAGTGCCTTGAGAAAGGAGCAGTTGGGTATCTAGTATCTGTGGTCGATCTTACCAAAGAAGCACTACGAATGGAGGATATTGATGTCGTGCGTGACTATCCAGATGTATTTCCTGAAGAACTATTAGGATTACCACCCGATCGTGCTACAGAGTTTGTTATAGATCTGATACCTGGAGCCGCACCAATATCTAAAGCACCTTATCGAATGGCTCCTACTAAATTGAAAGAATTAAAAGTACAACTACAAGAACTACTGGACAAGGGCTACATTCGACCTAGCATATCACCATGGGGAGCACCAGTATTATTCGTGAAGAAGAAGGACGGTAGCGTTCGATTGTGTATAGACTACCGAGAACTGAATAAACTGACAATCAAGAATCGATATCCATTGCCTCGGATCGATGACTTGTTCGATCAGTTGCAAGGTGCCAAAGTGTTCTCCAAGATCAATCTTCGGTCAGGCTACCATCAGTTGAAGATTAAGGACGGTGACATCCCCAAGACAGCATTCAGGACCAGATATGGACATTATGAATTTTTGGTCATGTCTTTCGGATTGACGAACGCACCAGCAACCTTTATGGAACTTATGAATCAGGTATTCCACAATATGTTGGATATGTCGGTTATTGTATTCATCGATGATATATTGGTCTACTCCAAAGATGAGGGAACTCATGTAAAGAATCTAAACGCCGCTCTGCAGCGATTACGGAAGGAAAAGCTCTATGCCAAATTTACAAAGTGTGAGTTTTGGCTATAGGAAGTCGTTTTTCTAGGCCATGTTGTATCCGCTGAAGGAATTAAAGTTGATCCTAGCAAGATCGAAGCTATTGTGAAGTGGGAAGAACCGAAGAGCATTGCAGAAATTAGAAGTTTCTTAGGTCTGGCTGGGTATTATCAACGATTTGTGGAAGACTATTCCCAAATCGCCGTACCTCTCACCAGTTTGACTAAGAAGGGCGAGAAGTTTGTTTGGACTGATAAATGCGAGAAAAATTTCTAAACATTGAAGGCTAGATTGATATCTGCTCCAATCTTGACGATTCCTATTCCAGAACAGCATTTACCTTGTACACTGATGCGTCTGGATTGGGTTTAGGATGTGTACTTATGCAAGGAGAACAAGTAATTACGTATGCTTCAAGACAACTAAAGACACATGAGAAGAACTATCCCACTCATGACTTGGAACTAGCAGCAGTAGTACATGCTGTCAAGATATGGAGACATTATTTGTATGGAGAGAAATTTCAGATTAAATCAGATCATAAGAGTCTTACTTACCTCTTTAATCAGAAGGAGTTGAATATGAGACAAAGAAGATGGCTGGAACTATTGAAAGACTATGATTGTAGTATCCAGTATCATCCGGGGAAAGCTAATGTGGTTGCGAACACACTGAGTAGAAAGGAAATGATGAAATCTCAAGAAGAGGTTAGCACCACTGCTGCAATGTGTACTACCGAAAGAGTGTTCAATTACGGTAATGAACAGTTTGTGATAGATGTACCGGGTGAATCAACCAACCAAGGGTTTATTCATCAATTTTCAAATATGTTTTCCACATTGAAGATTGTACCCGATATAGTTGATGAAGTGAAAACAACTATTAAATCAGACCCTTATCTGAGAACGGTACAAGAAGACATCGAAGGTAGGACTGTTCCTGAGTTCACCTTAGATGATGAAAAAGTACTGACGTACCAAGGAAGAATATGTGTACCTGAAACAGAAAATTTGGACATTAGACACCGACTAATAAAGGAAGCCCATACCACCACCTATTCGATACACCCTGGAAGTACAAAAATGTATCACGACCTAAAGAAATTATATTGGTGGAGAGGATTGAAAGCAGATATAGCCAAGTTCGTGTCTCAATGCTTAAATTGTCAGAAGGTGAAAGTTGAATGACAAAGACCAGCAGGACTGTTACAGCCATTACCAGAACTAGCATGGAAATGGGACTGCATCACTATGGACTTCGTCACCAGGTTACCATTGACTCCCCGAGTAGTTGACGCAGTTTGGGTGATTGTAGACCAACTGACAAAAATGGCTCGATTTATAGCTATACGACCTCAGTATACACTGGAGAGGTTAGCTAAGCTGTATGTGGATAACATTGTCAGATTACACGATGTACCTGAAAGCATTGTGGCCGACAGAGATCCACGATTTACTTTAAAGTTTTGGAAAGGATTGCAAAAGGTTATGGGTACAACAATGAAGTTCAGTACTGCATTCCATCCTCAGACAGACGGACAATCGGAGCGCACCATTCAGACTCTAGAAGACATGCTCTGAGCTTGTGTAATTGATTTTAAAAGATCATGGGATGAAAAGTTACCACTGATTGAGTTCGCTTATAACAATAGCTATCAGGCTACTATACAGATGTCACCCTATGAAGCACTGTATGGCAGGAAGTGTCGAACTCCTTTGTTTTGGAATCAAATTGGAGAACATAGTATTGTTGGACCAGAATTTGTTGAAGAGACATGTTGAGTAGTCAACATTATCAAGGAACGAGTAAGAACGACTCAGAATCGTCAGAAGCAATATGCAGATACTAGACGATGAGACCTTGAATTCGTCGTAGGTGATAAGGTATTCCTCAAAGTGTCACCTATGCGAGGTTTGAAACGGTTCGGATAGAAAGGGAAACTAAGTCCGAGATATGTTGGACCATATGAGATTCTAGCTAAACGTGAGAAAGTGGCTTATCAGTTAGCACTACCACCATCTATGTCAAGTGTGCATGATGTATTTCATATCTCCTTATTGAAGAAGCATGTCAGAAATCCAACGCACATTTTGACAGTAGATCTATCTGATTTGACTGATGATTTGACATGTGAAGTAGCACCAACTGAAATCACCAGCCGAAAGGTGCAACGAATACGCAACCGTGACATTTATTATGTTAAGGTCACCTGGAGAAGCAAAGATATAGAAGAAATCACATGGGAAGAAGAGAATGCTATGCGAAAGCAATACCCTCATCTATTCGACTCGGAAGGTATGTATAATTTCGAGGATGAAATTTTTATAAGTAGGGGGGAGTCGTAAGACCCGTATCGAACTAACCGGTCTTACCACCTTGTACCAGGTCTACCTATCATGGTCGAGCCAAATGGACCAAGTGCGTAGCAAAACCAGGTACTAAACTGACCCAAAAATAGTTAATTGGAGGGCAGGGTCGCATACCTAGATAGGTAGGGTCGACCCCCCCTCACTAAGAAGTCAGACCCCTGATATTTTAATTGGGGGTTGGCCAACTTAGAACTGGGGGTCGACGGGATCTCCGACACCCTCATCGACCCCCTGTTTGCCGACAGAAACCGTAAATAGGAAACTTTCTAAATTTCAATGGGATTCCTTCCAAATCTCATTGGGACTTATTTTGGGAGGTTCTACTCTATAAATAGGATGTCCCTAAGCCTCTTTCACTCCTTTTGAAACCCTAATTGAATGTGAGAGAAAGAGAAGAGAAGGAGAAGAGAAGGAAAGGAAAGTTGGAGAAGAAGACCAAAGTGAAGAATTCAGAGAAACCTCTGAATTTCAGCAAACCTAAGGTATGGGCACATTTCCATTGATGATCTAAGACCTTAGAATAGTTCATGAAGAGGGTATGGTCTAGGAGAAACCTAAATCATACATCCATGAAAAGATTTCAATGAAATCCATGGAGAAATCATGATAGGCAAAGTAAGGAAGAAACCTAGAGTTTTAAGCCATAGAACAATCTTAGGATGGATTGTGAAAGTAAGTCATAGGACCCAAACATGAAAGAATGGACTATAGAATGATATTTTTGACTCAATCCATGGGAGGTCGCACGTGGGGTCGATTAGGAATCGACCCTACCAGACCACAGGATCGACCCCCAGTATTCGGAAAGTCCAAGAAAGGGGTGGTCGCACCCAGGGTCAATGGAACATCCTACCCTGGCATCGACCCTACCCTGGGGGTCGCAGTAAACTGCTACCCTACCTGTGACCCACCCTGCGACCCTCGCTTAAAAACAAGCCTAAAAGTGTTAGAATGACTTCTAACCAAAATCTATCGACTTGTTAGGTTTTCCTATTGATATAAAAAGGATTTTAAAGCTTGAAAGAGGATCTACACTCAAGCAAAGGTGAGGGAACAAGACCTAAACTAATTGGCTAATAATAAACTGTTTTTATTTTCTTGAGTCCAATGCCATGACTGATTCTATGTGTGTATGCTTGTAATGTGCATTCAACATGTCATCCAATACTTTTGCTATTAATGTTCATGCATATTTAATTCTATTTTGTTTATAACATGATGATGATGATGATGATAGGAATAGACATGTGGATGTATGTGTGGTTAGTGTGCTTGATGCGAGTGGAGTATCAGGAGGGGGAATGTGACATTGTGGTTCAGCCTGGTCACTAGACTCTAGCTCTATCTCTACTCAAGTCTTGTCCACTGACATCGTCGTATCGCCATTACCTTAGCAGAACTATTACATCGTAGGGTATCAGGGGAAATGGTCTTGGACCGTGTAGTCTTCGACTCTGTCGGGGGGCCTTAGCTCTATCTCTATGGATGTATTGAGGGATGCTGGGGTGAGGCATAGGTACACTATTTGACATTAGGATTAGTTAGTTGCGAGCCTAGTTTGCAAGCCCTCGCTAGTAGGGGCTTACATGTTGGTATGGATAGAGTATCAGGGGAAGTGTGATACGGTGTGGTCCTAAACACTTTAGTTCTATCTCTATTCCATGGTGGGTGCATATGGGACGACAATAAACGTTAACCTTTGGCGACTTCACACACTCGTGTATAGAGGTTAGGCGGCCACCGAACCTTTCTATAGCACATTGTAAACTTATAAACCAGACCACAGATATGAATTGAATGCATGCATATGTTTGTTGCATTGTTTTGTTTGCTCACTGAGCCGTGATGTGTGCTCACCCTTTTCGACGTCAAATATTTTTAGTTGATGATGCAGGTACCACGATGGAAGATATATGAATGCTTCTGTGTATGGATACATTGCTGCGATGGAGGCTAAAGACTTAGTGGAAACGCATGACTCTTCATGCGAGTGCAACGCATGTGTTTTTTATTAGATTTCATTTGAATTATTAAGAAAATATAATTGATATTTTATTTACTTATGTCTCGGTTGATACAATATAATTTGATATTTTATTTATGATTATCACAGTTAGATTCCTCAATTCATTTATTATTAAGACTTCTACTATTGTGTATTTATTCTGATTATGGTTGTGGATGTGTATGGTTTAATTTCAACGGACACAGCCTATTAGAGATCCTGGTTGAATCGTTGGTTTATTAGCGGTTCATCACACCATTCTGAATGGTGCAGAATTGGGGTGTGACATCACATCCTAGTACAGTCTAACCCTCTTCAGAGATAAAGAGACTTACCGTTGGTTCCTCAATGCTGATGGTTGGAAACTGATGGCAATCCTCTTTACTGCAGAGCTTATCCTCCTTTCTCCAGACTTTCTTCCTCTCCAAGCCTTCTGCTCCTTCTCTCTTCTCTTTCTCTCAACTTCTAGGGTTTAAAGAATGATCGAAAGAATAAGAGAAGGTGGAGGGACGTCCTCTACATAAAGAGAGAAAGTCTCCATATAAAGTCATCTTTCAATTAGGAGAGTAGCCTTCTCAAATTAGGAAACTTTGCTAAATACGGAGTTTATTTTTGGGCTTGACTGGTTGACTCACCGGTCACCACAATCGAGGATCGAACAACCTAGCACTAGTAATCGGACAACCCTATGAGTGACTGGTTTCTTACCTGGCTTTACGGTCCATCTTCTAACTAGCTCATCTTGACCTGGTTATGATGGAAAGACCTGACACGACACGGTTAAACCAGATTAGTGGAGTGCGGGTCTTACAACTTTCCCCCTAAAAATAAATTTCACCCTCGAAATTTATACAAACCTTTCAAGTCGAATAAGTGAGGGTACTGTTTCTGCATAGCATTTTCCTCTTCCCATGTTATCTCTTCCACATCATGGTTTCTCTAAGTGACCTTAACATAATAGATATCTCGGTTACGAAGATGCTGAACCTTCTGACTAATGATCTTGGCTAGTACCACTTCGAACGTCAAGTCCTCTATCAAATCTGATGGATCCACTGTCAGAACTTGTGTTGGATCGTTGATGTATTTCTTCAATAGTGATACGTGGAATATGACATGTACACCGGACATAAATGGTGGTAGCACGAGTTGATATGTTAATTTTTCATGTCTCGCCAAGATCTCATAAGGTCCAACATATCTAGGACATAACTTACCCTTCTTATCAAACCCTTTCAGACCCCGTATAAGTGATATCTTCAGGAATACTTTTTCACCTACAGTGAACTCAAGGTCTCAGCATCGATTGTTCGCATACTACTTCGGGCAATATTGAGCTGTCTTGACCCTTTTCTTGATTATGTTTACCACTTGACAGGTTTCTTCAACAAACTCAGGTCCTACAATTCTTCTTTCTCTGACTTCATTCAAGAACAGAGGGGTTCGACTCTTCCTACCAAACAATGCTTCATAGGGTGACATCTACTTAGTAGCCTAGTAACTATTATTGTAAGCGAACTCGATCAATGGCAGCTTCTCATCTCAAGCTCCTTTAAAGTCAATTGCACAAGCTTGGAGCATATCTTCTAAAATCTGAATGGTCTGCTCTGACTGACCATCGGTTTGAGGGTGAAATACAATGCTAAACTTTTACTTCGTTCCCATTGCTTTCTATAGTCCCTCCTAGAACTTTGAAGTAAAATGTGGGTTCTTGTCTGACACTATGCTCTCAGGTACACCGAGCAATCGGAGAATATTATCCACATATAGTTTGGCTAGTCGCTCTAATGTATACTGAGGTTGTATAGTGATGAAGTGAACTATCTTGGTAAGACGATCGATAATCACCCAGACTGCATCAACTGATCTGAGAGTCAGTGGTAAACCAGTTAAGAAATCCATAGTGATGCAGTCCCATTTTCATGTTGGCTTAGGTAGTAGTTGTAGTAAGCCTACTGGTCTCTGTCTTTCAGCTTTTATTTGCAAGCAATTCAGACATTGGAACACGTGCCTAGCCATACCTACCTTCATTCTTCTCTACCAATATAACCTCTTCAGATTGTGATACAATTTTGTACTTCCAGGATGTACAGAGTATGGTGTGGAATGGGCTTCCAGCATTATTCTATCTTTAAGGTCAAAGTCTTCACTTTCTGATATACACAATCGTCTTCTGTATCTCAGTACCTTATCTACATCTAAAGTAAAATCAGGATTTGGCTTACCCTTTTCCAAATCTTCTTGTACCATCCTTAGATATGGGTCCAATAAAATTACTGCTTTCACTTCGTCCTTCAAATCAAGTAAAATCTTCAACGTGATGAACATAAGTGAAAACTAATGAATCAAACCCTACTCTATTGGATCATCACGAGTTTTTATAATATGTTTCTTTTTATCCCAATAAAAAACTATTGCTGCAGAATACAAGGCAGCATTTGTACTAGGTCCTCCTTTTAGCTTCATCATTCCCTTTCTGCTCAAAGCATTAGCTACTACATTAGCCTTGCTTGGGTGATACTGAATATCGCAATAATAGTCTTTCAGGAGTTCCAACCATCTTCTCTGCCTTATGTTCAACTCTTTTTTAGTGAAGAGATAAGTAAAACTCTTGTGATCCTATTTAATCTCAAACTTTTCACCGTACAAAAAATGTCTCCAAGTCTTGATTGCATGAATTATCGTCATTTGCTCCAAATCATGAGTAGGGTAATCTTCTCATGCTCTTATAGTTGCCTTAAAGCATAAGCAATCACTTATTCACCTTGCATCAACACGCATCCCACATCTAATCCGAAAGCATCAGGGTATAAGGTAAATGGCTACCTTGGTACCAGAATAGTCAAGATGGGAGCCGATATCAGTCTTGCTTTCAATTTTTAGAAATACTCTTCACACTTGTTGATCCAAACAATCTTTTCTCCCTTCCCGGTTAGTTTGGTAAGAGGTACGATGATTCTGAAGTAGTCCTCTATGAACTGTCTGTAATATCTAATCAACCCCAAGAAACTTCTGATCTCTGCAATATTCTTAGGCGCTTCCTACCCTACAATCACTTCTATGTTACTGAGGTCCACCTTTATCCATTCTGATGATACTACGTGATCCAAGAATGCAACCTCGTTTAACCAGAACTCACGTTTCTTGAATTTGGCATAAAGTTTCTCCCTTTTCAGTCGTTGTAAGGCTGCTCTAAGATCTATCATATGACTCTCTTCGTCTTTGAAATAAATTAGAATATCGTCTATGAAGACTATGACTGGAGTGTCCAACATGTCATGGAACACTTGGTTCATAAGCTCTATAAAAGATGCTAGTGCATTGGTCAATCTAAAAGACATAACAATAACTCATAATACCCGTACTTGGTTTGGAAAGCTATCTTTGGAATGTCACTATCCTTAATCTTTAATTGATGATATCCAGACCATAGAAAAATCTTGGAGAACACCTTCTCACCTTGAAACTGTTCAAACAAGTCATCAATCCATGGTAATAGGTATCGGTTCTTGATTATGAGCTTGTTTAATTCTCAATAATCTATAAATAATCGAACACTACCATCATTCTTCTTTACAAACAACATCAGTGCTCCCCATGGTAAAATACTTAGTCAAATAAAACCCTTGTCCAATAACTCCTATAGTTGAGCCTTCAATTCCTTCAATTTAGTAGGAGCCATCCGATAAGGTGCCTTAGACACAGGTGTAAGACCCGCACTCCGTAAACCCGGTCTAAACCTTGGTTTTGTGTCGTGAAAGGTCTTCCGATCATCACCGGGCCAGACGGGACAAGAGGATGACAAAAAGGTATGAAATCGGATCAAAGACGACCAATAGTCATCATTTTATGTTGACCGGTCGATGGTACCAGTCTTGGTACCGGTCAACCGGTATGGCTTGCGCAGCTAAGTGCGGGGATCTAGAAATTGGTCTCTGCGGGTCCCATTTTCTTGATTTCGAATCCTAGAAGTTTCCTAATCAGAGTAGGGTTACTAAACCCTAATTTTAGCCTATAAATACACCCTTAAGCCTCCTCAAATCCTTTCCATTGTCTCTCACAAACCCTAGAGAAGAGAAAGAGGTTGGAAAGGAGAAGGAGCTAGGAGGAAGAAGAAGGTGCTGCCATTACCGTTCGACGAAGCTCACGCTACGCCAGTCAACGGTAAGTGTTTTAACTATTCTTCTTATCCTATGTTAGTTGTGTGGGTGGATCAATACCATGCAAAGTAGGTATTGATCTAAAACCCTAAATTGGCCAATAAACCCTAAGTTGCCATCAAACCCTAGATTCGAGTTTCGAGATGATATTCATCGAAACGAGACTTGAATGAGTTGGGGATAACTCTAACTCCAAGTTTAGACTTAGAATGGATAGGAAAAACCTTGGAAATCCATGGAGGATGATCGACGGCAGTCGAAAACCCATGTATGGTCTTCCGGAGACATACCGGTCGACTATACCGGTTGCACATGGTGCGACCGGTATGTTGCCACCGGTATCCCTTGGGATGCTGGTCTATGGGGACCGGCTGACCATACCGGTCGCTAGTCTTTCCCACAGAGCTGCGACCAGTATATGCCACCGGTCAGCTCTGTGAGGGTGTTTTGTAACCGTGTTGGTTTTCGACCAACATGAAACCCTAAACAATATATTCTAATGAGACCCTAATAATATTGTAGGACTTTGTGACATATCGTTTGGACCTTACGACATGGAGCAAGTTATCGAACGAGCGTCAGGTAAGGGAATCTGACCTAAACCTAAAAGTTAATGGACAGTAAATCTTTGTTATTAACACTGAATATCTATGATGTGATGTTTGTGCATATTCACATGCCATCCTTTACTTTCAGTTGTTATTATTGTTCATGCATTGTTAGGATGTGATTGTTAAGCATGTGATTGTTTTCGTTAGTGTGTGGAGTGGGGCATGGGCCTGGGATCGATCCTCACACTAGCACCTTTTGTAGTATTCTGTCTTAACATGCTTGGTACGGGTGGGGCATCAGGGGAAGGTCGTGGTACGGTGGTCTCCGATGTTGATGCTGGCCTGGCCATGGTTATGTGGCATTGTGGTCTCCGAGGTCGACGCTGGCTTGTCCACGATGCTTTAGCTCTATCTCTATGCCGTAGGGAGTTATGTTGGGATAGGGTCTACCTGCGTATTGTTTTTATCCTAGTGGGTTAGTTGCAGATAGGGCATCAGGGGAGGTGTGGGAATGTCTTAGCTCTATCTCTATGCCGTAAACGGCTGTGCTGGGATAGAGCGTACATTGATGACATATAGGATTGGTTAGTTGCGAGCCCAGTTTGTGTGCCCTGGCCAGTAGGGGCTTAGGTACTAGTATGGGTAGAGTATCAGGGGAGGTACATAGGTATCTTAGCTCTATCTCTATTCCATGATGGGTGCATGTGGGCCAATGGGGGTGTGAACCATGAGGTGCCACACACTCGTGTATAGAGGTGCGGGGGCCACCAAACCTTTCTATAGCACATTGCAAACTTAAAACCAGACCACAGCATAAAATGATTGTTACTCATGCATAATATTGTGAAACTGTCTGATTGTCTTACTGAGCTGTGTTGTGAGCTCACCCTTTGTATATACATTGTTTTAGATGTTGATGTAGGTTATACTGTGGACGATTATGTGAACGCTCCGGCGTATGGGGGTGTAGCTGCTCTGGATGTGCAAGCAGGAGAGGACGAGCATGACGCTTCATGCGAGTGCCCTTTCTGCGTGTACCTTTGATTTGTTTTATTTATTTATTTCAGTTATTTTTTATTGGATTAAAGGGATGTAATGATATTATTTTATGTGTTTGATTTTGGATAATTGGATAATTATTTAAGTTATCAATAGATACTCAATTCATTTTATTTAAAGTATTCCGCTGTATATTTATATTCTGATTGCGGTTATGTGTAATGGTTTGTATGAGTGGACACGGCCTATTCGAGATCCTGGTGTAAACCGTTGGTTCAATGACGGTTCACTCACACCGTTCTGGTTGGATCAGAATTGGGGTGTGACAACAGGTGTCGACCCTGGCAATAAGTCTATGATGAACTCAATTGCTCGATCAGGTGGCAACCCGGGTAAGTCTTCTGGTAACACATCCAAAAATTCCTGGACAACTTCAATATCTTCCATCCATGGCGCTTCTTTGGTGATGTCTACAATAGATACCAGATATCCTACTCTACCCTTTTCAAGCCGTCTCTTCGCCTTAATTGTAGAGAGAATAAGCTTCCGCTTATGAGGAAGTTTGGTCCCAACGAAACCAAAATCTACATTGTCCTTTACGGAGAAGGATTTCAGAATAAATCTGATTACAAGAGTTTTACTTAGCTCTTCACTCAAAAAGAGTTGAACATGAGGATATGGAGATGGTTGGAACTCCTAAAGGACTAAGACTGCGATATTCAATGTCATCCATGCAAGGCTAATATGGTAGCTGAGGTTTTGAGCAACAAAGAATAATGAAGCCAAAAGGAGGACCTAGTACAATAGTTGCCTTGTGTTCTGCAGCAACAGATTCAGATTTGGAAGAAGAGTAACATATAATAGAAACTTGTGATGATCTAGTTGAGTGAAAACTTATGGAGCAATAGTTCCTTGCTTATGTTTGTAGCGTTAAAGATCATCTCTGATTTGATGGAAGAAGTAAAGGCATCAATTTTGTTAGATCCGTATCTGAGAGTGGTGCAAGAAGATTTAGAGAAAGAAAAACCTAACCCTGACTTACTTTGGATGTAGAGAAGGTCCGGAGATACAGATGATGATTATGCATACCTGAAAGTGAAAAACTCGAATCTTAGGTACAAAATAATGCTAAAAGCCCATTCCATTCTGCATTGAGTACATCCTAGAAGTACAAAAATGTACCAAAACCTGAAGAGATTGTACTGGTAAAGAGGAATGATAACAGATGTGGCTTAGTGCGTGTTTCAGTGTCTGAATTTTCGATAAGTGAAGGCTAAAAGACAAAGACCAACAGGCTTACTACAACCACTATTGGAGCCAGTCTGAAAGTAAAATTGCATAATATTGGACTATGTCATCGTTTTACCACTGACTCCCAGATCGATTGACGCAGTTTGGGTGATTGTTAATCGCCTTATAAAGCTAGCTCATTCCATTGCTATACGATTTCGATGTGCTTTGGAGCGGCTACTAAGCTATACGTGGATAATATTGCCAAATTGAATGGTATGCCTGAGAGCATAGTATCGGTCAGAGGCTCATGCTTTATCTCAAAGTTTTGGGAGGATCTACAGAAAACAATGGGAATGAAGTTGAAGTTTAGTATCGTATTTTACCTTAAATCGATGGACAGTCAGAGTGGACTATAAAGATCCTAAGAGATATGCCCCAAGCTTGTAAAATTGATTTCAAGGAGCTTGAGTTGAGAAGTTACCGCAGATTGAATTTACTACCAAGCTACCATGTAGATGTCACCTATGAAGCATGGTTAGGAACGAAGTCGGAGAATAAGGAATTGTAAGACCTGAGTTTGTTGAAGAAACCTGTCGAGTGATAGACAAGATCAAAGAAAAGAGCCAAGATAGTTCAAAGTTGTCAAAAGAGATGCTAAGACCTCGAGTTCGCCATAAGTGACAAAGTATTTTTTGAGATATCACTTATGCATGGTTTAAAACAATTCAACAAGAAGGGAAAGTTGTATCCTATATATATATATTGGACGTTATAAATTTTGGAGAGACGTGGAAAAGTAGTATATTAACTCACATTACCTCCATCCATGTCTAGTGTGCACAACATATTTTGCGTGTCTCTATTAAATAAGTACGTAGGAGATCCATATCATGTATTGACTGCGGATCCACTGGATTAGATAGAAGATTTAACTATTAAAGTGGTACCAATTTAGTTCACTGGTCAGTAGGTACTACATCTCCAAAACTGGGATAATTATTATATGAAGGTCACCTGGCGAAGCCAAAATATAGAAGAAATTACATGGGAAGAAGAAAACGCTATGCGGAAGCAATATCCTCACCTATTCAACTCTAAAGGTACATCTAAATTTTGAGGATGAAATTTCTTTTGAAGGTGGGGGAATTGTGAGATCCGTGTGTGTAAATTTCGAGGATGAAATTTTTTTTAAGGGTGGCGGACTTGTAAGACCCGCACGCCACGCACCCGGTCTAACCGTACGTTCTCGTGTCGTGACCGATCTTCCCATCATAACGGCTCAAGTGAACCAATTATATGAAGAAACCACAAGATGAGGTAAGTTACAAGTCAAATTTAGTTATTGTGGTTTACTGGTTAAGTTTGTATGGAAACAAACAGTCAAAAACTAAAAACTAGTGAATTTTAGACCTATGGTGGCATGTTTGGGGGCTGCGATCGCACCTATGGTCGATCGTAGTGAGACCATGTGACCATATCACATGTCTTGGTGGTACGGTCGACGGTTTATGCGACCGTATGATCGACCGTAGGAACCCAGAACCGACTCCGTGTCTAGGAAATTTTTCTAATTTGAGGAGGACTCTTTCCTAATTGAAAGAGGACTCTATATAGAGGTTTTTCCTTTATATAAGGGACGTTCCTTAGCCTCTCTCACTCTTTTAGAACCCAAATTGAAACCCTAAACCTAAGAGAGAAAGAGAGAGAGGAAGAGAAAGAGAAGGAAACTTAGAGAAGAAAAGAAGGAGAGGAAAGCTTTGGGAAAAGGTTTGCAGAGAAGAGTTCTATCTTTTTACAACAAGCTTGAGGTATGGACTTGACTCTATAGGATAGGTTCCTTTCCATCAAGTTGATGTGTTGAATCTAATGTAACGATTTTGGTTATGAAATTTCTAAGCAAAATCATAGAATAGGTTAGGGTTAATGGATGAGGGATAAACTAAGAATATTGGCCTTAGAATGATCATTAGGGAGGACCCCATTGATGATCCAAGAGGAGGAACTCATGTAAGAAGTAAAAATCAATCAAACTATGTATGGTCGCAGCTATGGTCGACCATAGGATGAGAAAGTATCGACCACAGCCATTCGGGAAGAATTCAGGAAACATACGGTCGCAGCTACGGTTGCATGTAATGCGACCATAGGGTACTGTAGGTCTTACGGTAGCATATATTACTACCATAGCATCGACCAAAGCATCGACCGTAGGAAAACAGCAAGCATATTTTAGGACCAAACAAGGTTTTTTACTACTGTAACTTGGTAAACTTGAACCCTAACTTACATACAGTAATTATTTAGGTTCCTAATAGATTCAAAGTAACTTCAAAAGCTTGGGAGAGGAACAAGGAGAGGAACAAACATCGATCAAAGGTGAGGGAACAAGACCTAAACTAATTGGTTACTAACAAACTGTTTACTTTTATTAAGTCTAATGCCATGATTGATTCTATGCTTGTATGCTTGTAATGTACATCTCACATGTCATCCAATATTCCTGCTATTACTGTTCATGCATATTTAATTCTGTTTATTTATAACATGATGATAATGTTGATGCTAGGAATAGGCATGTGAATGCATGTATGTGGTTGGTGTGTTGGATGCGAGTGGAGCATCAGGGGGAGGACGTGGCATGGTGGTCTTTGACCTCATCACCAAACTCTAGGTCTATCTCTACTCAAGTCTTGCCCACTAACATCATTGTTTTGTCATTACCTTAGCAGAACTATTACGTCGTAGGGCATCAGGGGAGGTGGTCTCGGACCGTGTGGTCTCTAACTCTGCCTGGGGGCCTTAGCTATATCTCTATGGACGTATTGAGGGATGCTAGAGTGAGGCCTTGGATACACTGTTTGGCATTAGGATTGGTTAGTTGCGAGCCCAGTTTGCAAGCCCTCACCAATAGGGGCTTACATGTTGGTATGGGTAGGGCATCAGGGAAAGTGTTGATGGTGTTTGATCCGGACACTTTAGCTCTATCTCTATTCCAATGGGTGCATGTGGGACGGCAATGGTGTTTGATCCGTTGGGCGGATTCACACACTCGTGTATAGAGGTGATGCGGCCACCAAACCATTCTATAGAACATTGCAAACTTATAAATTGGACCAAAGATATGAATTGAATGCATGCATATGTTGCATTGCTTTGTTTACTCACTGAGCTCAAGTTGGAGAGCTGACCCTCGCGCATGTAAGTCTTTTTAGTTTCTGATGTTGCATGTGTTACTGTTGAAGACTACCTGGATACGCCAATGTGTGGACATGCAGCGGCTATGGATGTACAAGTTGTGGAGGACGAATATGGCTCGTCAAGCTAGTGTTTCAACTATGGATATGCTTAGTGTTTAACTTTCGTATTTGGATATTTGTAATATGTATTAAATTATGTTTTGGTTACTTGGAGATAACTGAAATATTAATTATTTATCATGATTAGACCTCAGTTCATTATTAATAAGACTTTTGCTATGTACTTTATTATCTCTGATTAATGTGAAATGTATTTTGGTTTAACGTGGTTGGCATAGCCTATACGAGATCCTGGTTGAACCGTTGGTTTATTGACGGTTCATCACACCATTCCAGTTAGTCCAGAATTAGGGTGTGACAGTATCCACTATCATAACAGTAGGGTTCCAGTAGGTGATCCGGAGGCTTTGCTAGGTGGTATATCTGACACTACCTTTGCTTAGTATTAAGCCTAAACGGAGGGTCCAGGTTAATCGGACCCACCATATAACCGGGGGAAGGTAATCGAAGGATCATACCTTCGTAAGAGATCTCCGGTAAGGAGCCTCTGGTTAGTCCTTGGTCATCAGCCACGGCATTAGCCTTGGTGGAGGCTTGGTTTAAGTTACCTGGAGAGATGGTTTTAACCAAGCCTCAGGAAAGGAGCCTCCAGTTCAAACCCAGAAACCAGGTCACGAACGAAACTTGGTCCCCAAGCTTGGAACTTGATTCCCCACTAAGGTATTCACTTTTGTTGGTGAGGAATCATCTTCTCACACTTATTAGGTGTAATGGGAGCCATTCATGGCTCTATTAAACTCCATATGTAAAGTGGGTGAATTAAACCCAATATTCTAGGTTTCCATTAGTCTCCATTAATGGAGACCATAATGGTGACAACCACCAATGGTCCTTGCATTAAACACCATGAAGAAGGAGGAAAGTTGATTAAGGGGGTGTTTGGTAACACTCCAGAAGTTGGATTCTGACTTCTGGAGCATAAATGGAGTAGGAGTCTGTTTGGTAACTAGGTTCGGACTTTTGGAGAATCCATAGCTGAACCGGCTCCAAATAGTCTCCAAAATCCACTTTTTTGGAGCATCAAAATGATGCTTTTCAACTTCAGAGCACAATTTTGGAGTAAAAATCACCCCACACCACTATTACCATCAACTACCACCACCACCATCACAACCCACCAGCTAACAGCCACCAGCCACCAGCCACCACCACCACCACCCTCCACCACCCACCGCCGCCATCACCACCACCACCACCACTACCACACCGCCACCACCCACCGCCACCACTACCTGCCACCACCACCAACCACCCATCACCGCCACCACCATCCACTACCACCCACCGCCACCGCCACCACCCACCATCCTCAATCACCACCCACCGCCACCTACCATCGCCACCACCACCAGCCACCAACCAACGCCACCACCACCCACCACCACCACCAACTATCACCCACCACCACCACCCCCCGTTGCCACCACCACCAACCACCCACCACCGCCACCACTATCCACTACCACCCACCGCCAACACCACCACCACCATCCTCAATTACCACCCACCACCACCTACCATCGCCACCACCACCAACCACCAACTACTGCCACCACCCACCATCACCACCAACTATCACCCACCATCACTGCCACCACCATCTACTACCACCCACCGCCACCTCCACTTCCACCACCCACCCCACTGCCACCCTTCACCACCACCTCCAACCCACCACCATCGTCACCAACCATCACCACTCACCACTAGTGCCACCATCTACTACCCACCAACACCACTCTGGAGTTCATGACTAAATTAAGTTAACAAACATGTTTCTACTCCCTCATACTCCTGAATCCTTTTGAAGTTGGAGTAGAAATTTAAACTAGAAGTAAGAATCCCAGAGTTGAAGTTTTATCAAATAAACCCTAAACTTACCCCCAATGGATCCAACTTAGGGCTTGAGCTTGGACTCTTGAGCTCCAAGTTCCACCTTTCTTTTCCCACTCACTCTCTAACGATTCCAAGAGTGAAATAAGGAGGAGTGACCCTCCCTTTTATAGAAATTAGGGAGAAAGGGTGACTCAAATCCGAGCTCTATCGAATGCTGTCAACCAGGTGATGTACCATTTGGTAGAGCATACGGTTAAGCCAAAATATGGCCTATTGGTCAGCCATTTAGCCCAGATGCTTTGGGATGCCCATTAAAATCACCTAGAGATGACCAAGACACCTTATCCCACTAGGTTTGAGCAATGAACCTTACCTATGGTTCTGATATCCCCATCGGATCTGCACTGGATGCTCCATCAGCCATCGGGTTAAGACCTAGCACAGGAGGAATCCGACTTAGTAGAGGATTCCAGGTGCGGGTCTTACATTGAATCATTCAATGGTTTTTAAGAAATTGAAGCAAATGATGAACTTTATATTGGCTCAATTAGAAGCAGTCTTTGCTATGACTGAACCCATTTCGACTGAGGATGATGGTCCTATTCTAAAATCCAAAAGGGTAGTATGGGTTGAAGCAGACTACCAATGTAAGAATAGAATTCCAAATTCCCTATCAAATAACTTTTACAATGTTTATGCTTCATATGAACATGTTCATACTATTTAGACTGCTTTGGAGAGAAAATATTCATTGGATGATGCTGGTAGTAAGAAATATATGAGCGTAAATTTTCTTAGTGCAAATTTTTTGAGTTTTATTATGAAAGATGATATGAACATCTCCATACAAATTAATCTGTTTCAAGTATTAATTGGTAACTTGATAAAAGAAGGGATTAATTTTCCTGAGCCATTTGTGGCTGGTGCTCTCATTGAGAAGTTAGCTTTGGAATGACTTCATATCCCACATAAACCATAAAACCAAGGACAGGACACTTAATCAAATCATTGTCTGAATCAAGATTGAGGAGAAAATCGAAAAAAAAAATAATAAGGTGGAAAAAGCTAAGAAGTTTAAGTCCTAGAAAAATCTCATTGAATCTAGAAAAGGAAAGCAATTCAAAAAAGTGAGCAACCCAAGAAATTCCTTCGCATGAAGGACAAAAAATTTAAAAAGACAAAGGAAAGTTGCTTCGTCTACAAAAAGCCTGAGAATTTCAAGAAAAGTGTTGTATTCTTAAGAAGACAAGGATGGAGACAAGAAAGTAAACCTCACTAAGGATGATCAGTTCACGGGGGTAGTGCCTAAGGTGAATCTTGTGGAGAAACTCAAAGAATGGGTCATTGACACTGGTGCAACAAGGCACATATGCGAATGGGTCATTGACACTGGTGCAACAAGGCACATATGCGCTGACCTAAATTTATTTATGAGGTATTCAATGGTAGGTATCGGTGGCCTTGTGTATATGAGAAACTCTCAAACTTGTCAAGTTATAGGCAAGGGACAAGTTTCTATAAAACTTACTTCGGGACAAAACTCTTATGTTGAATGACATTCTACATGTTCTGAAAATTCACCAAAATCTGGTTTTGGGCTCTCTCCTTAACAAGGCAAGAATGAAATTAAGTTTTGAGGTTGATAAGACTATTTTGTTAACGGGATGTGTATGTGGGAAAGGGTTATGTGAACAACGGTTTATTTGTATTGAGTGTTGCTAAAGTAATGAATGAAATACCTTCTTCTTTTTATTTGACTGAATCATTTGATTTGTGGCATGGTAAACTTAGGGCACCATAGTGCACCTTACATAAAGAGATTACCTAAGTTAGGATTTATAGATGGAAATCCTGAACACCTCATAAATGCCCTATATGTGTAAAGACAAAAATCACTATAAAATACGATCAACATGTTGAATGGTAAATTAGCCTTTCAGAATTAATACATAGTGACCTTACTTATTTTAGGTCACATGAATCAAGAGGTGGAAAGATATATTATGTGATATTTATTGATGACTATTCTAGATAATTGTGGTCTATTTTTTTGAGGATAAGATGAATCAGAAAATACTTTCAAGTCCTACAAACTAGAAGTAGAAAACCAATTAGAAAGACAAATCAAGAGATTAAGGATAGATAAGGGGATAGAGTATGGTATTCATAGCTTGACTAAATTTTGTCAAAAGAATGGTATTATACATGAAACCACCGCACCATACCAACCTGAAACAAATAGAATTGCTGAAAGAAAAAATAAGACCTTAAAGGAAATAATGAATTGTTTCTTGCTTAGTTCTGGGTTAATTCTAAACATTTAAGGGGAAATCATTTCATATAATTGTTATATCCTTGATATACCTCCCAAGAGACTAGATTTAATACATTTTGAGTTATGGCATGGGAAAAACCCTCTTTTAATCATTTAAATATATGGAGGTGTTTAGCAAAAGTACGTATACCTGAACCTAATAAGAGAGAAAGCTCGGTTCTAAGTCATGTGATTGTATTTTTATAAGGTATCAACGACATAGTGCTTCCAATAGCTTTTGGTTTTAAAGACTTTAGAAAAATTCTTTGATACGAATACTATAATTGACTCTAGAGATATTGAGTTTTTTTAATACATCTTTCCCATAAAGAAGAACTAGTCTAGAAATGAGAATACTCCGAAGTATATTATATCTTAAGATTTAAATGATGATATACAAGAAGGGAAAAAAGAAATTGGTGGATGTTACTGAAAAAGAAGTTGACCAAGTAAAGAAAAGCAAGAGACAAAAGAAAATCATTAACTTTAAAGATGATATGTTAGTATACTTTGTTAAGTAAGATCCATTAACTACTAAGAGGCTGTAACATCTCCTGATGCTGTGTTTTGGAAGGAGACTATAAAAAGCGAATTAGATTCTATTATATATAATCATACATGAGAATTACTAAACCTTTCACTAGCACAAAACTTTTGGATACCAAGAAGATTTTTAAGAAAAAACTTAAGCCTATTGGATCACTTGGTAAGTTTAAAAAAAGGTTAGTAATCAAGGGTTTTAAACAAAACAAAAGCATAAACTTCTTGACACTTTCTCACTTATTGCATGTATCGTTACTATAAGGACTTTGATTGCTATTGCATTTATTTATAATTTAATTATTCATCAAATGGACATGAAAATTGTCTTCTTAAATGGAGATAAAAGAAGAAATTTATATGAAACAATCTGAAGGTTGTATAACATTCAGACAAGAACATAAAGTATGCAGACTAGTTAAATAATTATATAGTTTAAAACAAGCACAAAATAATGGCATGAAAAGCTTGATAATGTATTATTGTCAAATTGTTTTACTATCAATAATTCTAATTGATGTGTCTATAGTAAGTTTGCTAATGGCAAATGTATAATTATTTTTCTATATGTTGATGATATGTTAATTATAAGCTCTAACCTTGATATTTTTTAATTAACTAAGAGGTTCTTTATGTCCAAATTTGATATAAAAGACATGGGAGGCTAATGTGATTCTTGGAATCAAAATCATCAGGAATAATGGTGAGATGATACTATCTCAAACACATTATGTGGAAAACCTACTCAAGAAGTATAATTATTTTGACTATGCATTCTTTAAGATACATTTGGTGTTTTGAAATCATCTTATTAAGCATTAAGCATCAAGGAGAATCATTTTCCCTAAAAGAATATTCTCATATTATTGATTTGGTATCTTACTTGATGAACTCTACAAGACCTGACATAGCTTTAGGTATTCGGAAGTTGAGCCAACATACTCACAACCCAAGTAAAGAGCATTGATAAATTCTAAAAAGACTATTAAGGTATTTGAAAGGGACTATGAACTATGGTTTACACTATAATAGAAATCTAACAGTATTAAAAAGGTGTTGTGATGCCAATTAGATATCTGATACAGAGGAATCTTTGGCTCTGAGTGGATATGTATTTACTCTAGGAGGTGGAGCGATTTCATCAAAATCGATAAAACAAATTTATGGTACAGTATCTACTATGGAGATGGAGTTTATAGCCTTAGAAAATGTTGAGCCAAAAACCGAATGGCTTAGAAACTTAGTAAAGGTATATTTATTTTATTTGTAAATCCCAAGGAGATTTGAACTCATGACTTCTTAGTTTTGATGTATTGGTCTTTACCAGCTAAGCTATCCCCTTGGTGTTCTCTTATATGTCCTTATGTGATTGATATTCTATTTTTGGTTTCACCGAATTTATAAATCTTATGGGGGAATTGTTAATTTATTTCATTTCAAATAAAAAATAAGTTTCTAAAAATTCAAAATTTTCTTTTTCAATTTAAAGGGAAATTTTCAAAGTGTTTTGCCTTTAGCTTGGAGGGAACTTAAGGGAGCTTTAGTCCCAAATTGCTTAGGGATGAAGATGAATAGAGTTATATATAAAATGGTTGATCTATACCATATTGAGCTCTTAAAAAAAATCTCCCCCTTCAATGAGAGTCGGAAGGGTCTAAGGTGCGGATACCAATATGGATACGGATACGGATATGGATGCAGATTAAAACGATTAATAATTTTTTTTTAATCGTTGAATTAATTAAAGGGTGTGTCTATTTGTATATACCTTTGGAAAGGGATGTCTATTAACGAATTTAAATACTTAGAAGTATTTCTCATACCTTTTGGTATAAGGATAGGTACATCCCTTCATACAGAGATATATATTATACATTTCCATATAGTATAAAAGCATGTCTTGTATCTTTTCATTATGGCAAAGGGATGCAATCCTAGCCCTTAATCTAAGGGTCCCTTGGTTAAATCACATAATGACCATCCATATTCAATGGATGTACCTATTGCTCGTACCCCATACACTAGGCATCTCTCTATAAATAAGAGGAGGTATTCAGGGTCAAAATGCACTGAAATTTGGATTTCTCTCTCTCACTCTCTCTCTCTCTCTCTCTCTCTCTCTCTCTCTCTCTCTCTCTCTCTCTCTTGCTTCCAACTCTCTTAGTACTCAATTTGTCCCTCGTTTTTACATCTTGTTTTAAAGAGTGTTGATCACAATCGTGAGGTTCTGATGTAAATCAGTGTGTGAGTGCAACACAACAAAAGGAGCTTCATAGGGGCTGTTTCATCTTGGGGATTGATTCACGGAGATCCATGCACTATAAAGGGTGAATATAATCTTAAGAATATTGACCGGTGGCATAACTCAGCCCTACTTTCTTACAAGTGATTATTTCTTCAATTCCATAAGTCATTTACATTTTATAATTGATTGCATGTATGTTGTGTTTTATTTTGAGTGATAGCATGTCAATTTTTTGGTATTAGTCTCAAACATATTGAATCTATATTACTACACATTTTTTCAATCTTAACTATTCTTCAAATTGTATTGACTTTTCAAATAATCTTTAAAGTATTATATTTGGTACATGATGATGTTTATACTTAGGGATGTAAATGGATCGAAATCGAATCGAATACACTATCTTCATAATCCAAATCCGAATCTGAATCCGTTTACCAATTACCTTATCCGAATCTGATCTGAAATCTGACGAATGCATAAAAACTAAATTCAAATTCAAAATTTAACCGAATATCCTATTAAAATTCAATTCGAATCCGGAATACAAATTGCAAGGAAAATGAGAGAAACCATAGTTTAAAATAAATGTATAGCCAACCTTATGAAAATAAGAGACAAAACCTTAAATGGTTATATAAACATTAAGGCTATATGCATCTTAACGCTTTAAAACTTAATGTTATATGCTTCTTAACCTTAGGATAAATGGAGCGGATATAATCCTATTCATTTGATTAATATCCGAATTCGCATCCGAATCCGTCACATGCTATCCGAATTCGAATGCGATTGTTCCAATTCAGATCCCCCTAAATGGATGTGAATTCAAATCAGATCTGGATTTTTGCCTATCCATTTACATCCTTATTTATGTTTAGAAGAAACACAATTTTCAACCATAACTAGATGATAATGTGGATAGCATGACTACTAAATTTAGAGAACAATAACCACCAAGCCATAGCACATAAGCTTAAAAGCATCTAAATTGGCTTCTATCCAAAATTTTATGCTTGGTCTTGCTCTTGATTACATTTTTTGTCACCATACTGGATTTTCTCTTTCTCCACACATATAATGAGGGGTAGTAATGGTATTACAATTTCTATTAAAACTTTTCTTACCATATAATTATGAAAAATCTCTTTTGCCCTTAACTTTAGTAAGAAGAAAATTAAAAATGAAACAATGGATAATTAAATGTGACATGTTACAGTCGGGATCATTCATGTTAGATTCCTGTTGTGTGGGCTTGATCAATTACCTAACCAGTTGTTAAGTGGGAGTTCAATTACTGGTTTGATCGATTCAGGTCTGATTTGTCACTAGTTATAGAGACTACTAACCCGGTCCACTGTGGGAATGGTTCTGGGTTAGGGATTGTATTATAAATACAATGGTTAGGGTCCCCGCAGCCATTGGTTTTTATCTCTTTGTTGCTCTCATACGCACAGAGGCAAAAGGGATCCCAACGAGGCTGTGGAAGACTCTAATCGAAGCATTCAAGGTACAGGAAACGGTCGAAAATCAATCTATAGCAAATGGTATGTGTTCTATCATCTCTTTTATTGCCCATGTATTCTAATTATCTGTGTGGTGGATTCGTTAGGGTTCATGAGAAATCTCATGGGAATAACCCTAACTAGCATAAAAAACTCTAACAATTGGTATCAAAGCCACCCACACAGAGCTAGGATCATAGGTAAGGGACAGTTTAGATGGTAGAAATGATTAAAATGAAAAAAAAAAAAAAAGGAGAGTTTTTTCTCCATATTTTTTCCTACAAAGTTTAAAACCTTTCAAAAAAATTTTGGACCGGTGAAATTTAAAACAAATTATACCAGATTATAGAACTCGGAAAAATGAGTCGACCGACACTAAGCTGGTCGCCGGCGGTGGCCGGACGCACCTCCACGCGCCGCCTCAAAAGGCACGTGAGATCCACGCGCCGGCAGTTGGAAAATAAAAAAAATAAAATTACTGACGGCACCGAGTCATCGCCGGGTCGACTCGGCGCCGAATCGCAAACCCTAATGGGTTTGCTGGTTGAGTCGGGCCGAATCAACCCAGCGCAGGCCCGCCGGGCCCAGACCAGCTCTGATCGGGCTGGGCCAGCCTGTCCAGTCAGACCCAGCCCAATGCTGACCAGCCAGCCCAGGCCAAGCCAGCCCGGCCAGTCAGACTCGGCCAGGGCTGGCCCAGCCCAAGCCCAGAACCAGCCCAGGCCAAGCCAGCCCGGCTAGTCAAACCCAGCCCAGGGCTGGCCTGAAAACCCGAACGGAAATCCATGTATATCCCACCCGAACCCGAATGGATGACCCACTAACCCGAACCGAAAACCCGAAAGTTTGGTCCAATAACTCGACCCGAAAAATTGGCAATTTGACCCATTGACCCGATTGAGTGAAGCGGTTTTGGTTTGATTTATCCAAACCGGTTTTGGTTTTGGTTCAGACCGCGGTTCATCCCCGGTCCAGATTCTAAGGCATGTTTGGCTTACAGTTTTTTGACTGCATTCATAATCCGACTTTAAACTAGATTTGTGGGAGCTAGGAAGGTCGGATTGACCTTCAGTTTGTTCCGTTGGACTTGGTTTTCAATGCTCTTCAATCCGGAATATATATTGTTATATTTTGATACATTGGGAATAGTAGTATTCCAAATTAATGCTCTTTTGAAACTCGATTTGCAGTGTTTCTGCTGGTTTTTCTCAATATTCTTGTATCATAATGATTGTTGAGCTAAAGTGCATATTTATTTGAATGTTTAGACTTATAAAGTTGATTTTTTAAAACATTCATGGTTATATATATCCCATTAGAGCTGCAATTTAGAATTTGTTCATATCATGGTGGAACTTGGTAGATCCCACCAAAGTGGTATACTTTGTTTTGTCATGATGTATTCAAATTCAAGCGACTGTGTTTATAAATGCTTGAAAGAATGACAGTGTTCACCCAAGGGTGGAATTATCCCAGTTTATTCAAGTTATGATTTGTACATATTGTTTAAGGATTGGGTAAGACCACCAAAGTGGCAAGCTCAGTTCTATCATGATATGTTCAAATCCAGAACTTATACATTTATAGACACAGCAAAGAAGGATAGTGCTCACTCAAATGTGACATTATCAAGATTTTTACTTTTGTAGAAGCAGAAATGAGCAGCATTGTCCACCCAAAGGTAGCGGTGTCAAAGATCATGTAAGCTCATGCACATGGATGAAGGATCTTGACTTTAGGAGTTTCATACACCCAAAGGTGGTGGAATTTTGAAAGTCATTATCCCTTCGCAGGTTCTGCACAGATAGTAAGAGGAACAGTGCACTCTTGTCCCAAAGGATAAGATTGTAGTTTCAGTTGATTCTACACAGATAGTAAGAGGACCAGTGTGCTCTT
>CM053270.1:52470662-52552924 GCA_028583415.1 Protea cynaroides | reverse complement strand
CAACTAAGACATAAATAAATATCAAATACATGTCTTTATTAAATCCAAATAAAGAAAACTAAAAATCTAATCGAATACACATGAGTTGCACTCGCAAGAGGAGTCATGTATATCCACTTCATCTTCAACTTCCATCGCCGCCACGTGCCCATACACTGGAGCATTGACATAATCTTCGACGGTAGTACCTGCATCATCAACTAAAAATATTCGACGTCGAGGGGGTGAGCACACATCATGGCTCAGTGAGCAAACAAAACAATGCAACAATACATATGCATACAGTCAATTCATATCTTTGGTATGGTTTAAAGTTTGCAATGCGCAATAGAAAGGTTCGGTGGTCAAAGGTTAACGTTTATTGACCCCACCCCTATACACAGGGCGTGGAAGTCCGCCCAAAGATTAACGTTTATTGTCGTCCCCATCCACCCTACCATAACATTGTACAACAAAGGTTAACGTTATTGTTGTACAGTGCCATACCAACAAGTAAGCCCCTGCTGGCGACGGCTTGCAAACTTGCAAACTGGGCTCGCAACTAACCAATCCTAATGTCAAATAGTGTATCCAAGGCCTCAACTCAGCATCCCTCAGAATGTCCATAGATATAGAACTAAGGCCCCCCGATAGAGTCAGAGACTACAAGGACCGAGACCACCTCCCCTGATACTCTACGACGTAATAGTTCTGCTAAAGTAATGGCAATACGACGATGCTAATGCACAAGACTTGAGTTAGAGATAGAGCTAAAGTGCTGAGACCCGCCAAAGGTTAACGTTTATTGACGTTCCCATCACACCTCCCCTGATACTCGCTCGCATCAAGTACACCAACCACACACATACATTCACATGCCTATTCCTATCATCATCATCATCATCATCATGTTATAAACAATAAGGTAAATATACATGAACAAATAATAGAAATATTGGATGACATGTTGTATGCACATTACAAACATATTCGCATAGGATCAAGCATAGCATTGGACTCAAGAAAAGAGAAAATAATTTGTTATTAACCAATTAGTTTAGAGTTCTGTTTCCTCACCTTAGCTTGCAAATAGATCCTCTAACAAGCTTTAAGATCACCTTTATATTGTTATTATATTGCTAAAAGACCTAACAAAGTCGATAGAATTTAATTAGAATTAATTCTGATTTTTAAAAACCATTACGTTAGCGGGGTCGGAGGTAGGGTCGGAGTAATGATCGACCCCGGTGCGACCACCCCTATTCTGGACTTCCCAAACACTGGGGGTCGATGCTCAGGGTCTGGTAGGGTCGATTGGCCATCGACCCCCCATGCGACCCCTGTGGGTTTTGGTCAATTTTCTTCCTTCAGTCCATTCTTCATGTTTGGGGTCCTATGGCTTGCTCCTAGAATCCATTCTACACATGTTCTATGGTCTAGAACCATGATTCTACCACCTATATGGCTTTCATGATTTTCCCCCATGGTTTTCCATGAAAACCTAACCATGGGTTGATGTTTTGGGTTTCTCCGAGATCATACTCTTTGCATTATCTATCCTAAGGTCTTGAGCAATTCATGGAATTAGTATCCATACCTGAGAAGAATACTCCTTCTCTGCAACTCTTCTCCCTTGGCCTTTTTCTCTTCTTTCCTTCTCTTTTCCATCTCTTCCTTCTCTTCTCTTTCTCTCAATTCAATTAGGGTTGTAAAAGGAGTAAAAGAGGCTTAGGGACGTCTTATTTATAGAGTAGAAACTCCTAAAATAAGTCCCATTGAGATTTGGAAGGAATCCCATCGAAATTAGGAAACTTTCCTAATTTTCAGATTTACCGAGTACCGGGGGTCGATAGGGGGGTCAGAGATCCCGTCGACCCCTAGTTCTTTAAGTGTTCGACCCCCCATGTAAAACTGGGGGTCTGACTTCTGTCTTGGGGGGGGGTCCAACCCTCCCTTGCTGGGTATGCAACCCTCCCCTTAATTTAAGTGTTTTTAGGTCAGTTTAATACCTAGGATCGTGATCTCCTTCACGCACTTGGTCCATTTGGCTCATCCATGATGGGTAGACCTGGTTCAAGGTGGTAAGACCGGGTTAGTTTGATACGGGTCTTACAACTCCCCTCTACTTATAAAAATTTTGTCCCCGAAATTGTTCATACCTTCTGAGTCGAATAAGTGAGGGTATTTCTTTCACATAGCATTCTCTTCTTCCCATGTAATTTCTTCCATGTCTTTACTTCTCCAAATGACCTTGACATAATAGATATCTCGGTTACGTAGTCGTTGAACCTTTCGGCTGGTGATTTCAGTGGTGTTACTTTAAAAGTCAAATCTTCAATAAAATCAGGAAGATCTACTGTCAGAACGTGCGTTGGATCTTTGACGTACTTCTTCAATAAGGAAATATAAAATACGTCATGCACACTTGACATAGATGGTGGTAGTGCTAACTGGTAAGCCACTTTCCCACGCTTAGCTAGAATCTCATATGGCCCGACATATCTTGGACTTAGTTTCCCTTTCTGTTCCAACCGTTTCAGACCTCGCATAGGCGATACCTTCAGAATATTTTATCACCCACGATGAGCTCAAGATCTCTGCGTCGAGTATCTGCATATTGCTTCTGACAATTCTGGGTTGTTCTCACTCTTTCCTTGATAATGTCGACTACTCGATAAGTCTCTTCAACAAATTCAGGTCCAACGAGACTACGTTCCCCAACTTCATTCCAAAATAAAGAAGTTTGACACTTCCTGCCATACAGTGCTTCATAGGGTGACATTTGTATAGTAGCCAGATAGCTATTGTTATAAGCGAACTCGATCAGTGGTAGCTTTTCATCCCACGATCCTTTAAAATCAATTACGCATGCTCATAGCATATCTTCTAGAATCTGAATTGTAAGCTCTAACTGTCCATCTGTCTGTGGATGGAATGCAGTACTAAACTTCAATGTTGTACCCATAGCCTTTTGCAATCCTTTCCAAAACATGGAAGTAAATCGTGGATCTCTATCGGACACAATGCTCTCTGGGACACCGTGTAATCGAACAATATTATCCACATACAGCTTTGCTAACCTCTCTAGTGTATACTGAGGTCGTATCGGTATAAAGCGAGCTGCTTTTGTCAAGCGGTCTACAATCACCCAAACTGCGTCAACTACTCGAGGAGTCAATGGTAACCCTGTGACGAAGTCCATGGTGATGCAGTCCCATTTCCATGCTGGTTCCGGTAACGACTGTAACAGTCTTGCAGGTCTTTGTCGTTCAGCCTTTACTTTCTGACAATTTAGGCATTGAGACACAAATTTAGCTACATCTGCTTTCATTCCTCTCCACCAATATAGTTTCTTTAGATCAAGATACATTTTTGTACTTCCAAGATGTATCGAATAGATGGTGGTATGGGCTTCTTTCATCAGTCGGTGTCTAATGTCCACACTTTCTGTTTCGGGTACACATATTCTTCCCTTGTACTTCAATATCTTTTCTTCGTCCAAGGTGAACTCAGGGTTAGTTCTACCTTTTTTGATGTCTTCTTGTACCGTTCTCAGATAAGGGTCTGATTTGACAGCTGTCTTCACTTCATCAATTATATCCGGTATAATCTTCAATGCAGCGAACATATTTAAAAACCAATGAATAAACCCTTGGTTGGCTGATCCATCTGGTGTATCTATCACATACTGCTCATTGCTGTGATTGAATACCATTCCGGTAGTACACATTGTTGCAGTTGTGCTAACCTCTCCTTGAGATTTTATCATTGTCTTTCTGCTCAACGCATCCGCTACTACATTAGCTTTCCCCGGATGATACTGGATATCACAATCATAGTCCTTCAATAGTTCCAGCCATCTTCTTTGGCTCATATTCAACTCCTTTTGATTAAATAAATAAGTAAGACTTTTATGGTCCGATTTAATCTGGAACTTCTCTCCGTATAGGTAATGTCTCCATATCTTGACAGCATGTACTACTACCGCCAACTCCAAATCATGAGTGGGATAATTTTTCTCATGTGTCTTTAACTGTCTTGAGGCATAAGCAACTATTTGTTCTCCTTGCATAAGCACACATCCTAATCCCAATCCTGACGCATCCGTGTATAGGGTAAATGGCCGTCCGAAAACGGGAATGGTCAAAATCAGGGCGGATATCAATCTGATCTTCAATGTTTGGAAGCTCTTCTCGCATTTATCCATCCACACAAACTTTTCACCTTTCTTAGTCAAACTGGTGAGAGGTACGGCAATTCGGGAATAGTCTTCCACAAATCTCCGATAATAACCAGCGAGACCCAGAAAACTTCTAATTTCTACAACGCTCTTTGGTGCTTCCCACTTTACAATAGCCTCGATCTTGCTGGGATCCACTTTGATTCCTTCAGTGGATACTACATGGCCTAGGAAGGCGACTTCACTCAGCCAAAACTCACATTTGGTAAATTTGGCATATAGCTTCTCTTTTCTTAAACGTTGTAGAGTGGCGTTTAGATTCTTAATATGGGTTTCCTTGTCCTTGGAATATACCAATATATCATCAATAAATACAATAACCGACGTATCCAACATCGTGGAAAACCCGGTTCATAAGTTCCATGAAAGTTGCTGGTGCGTTTGTTAATCCAAAAGACATGACCAAGAACTCATAATGTCCATATCTGATCCTGAAAGCTGTCTTAGGAATATCGCCCTCTTTAATCTTCAACTGATGGTAGCCTGACCGAAGATCGATCTTAGAAAATACTTTTGCTCCTTGCAACTGATCAAACAAGTCATCGATCCGAGGTAGTTGATATCGATTCTTGATTGTCAGTTTATTCAACTCCCGATAGTCGATAAATAATCGAACGCTACCGTCCTTCTTCTTTACGAACAATACTGGCACTCCCCATGGTGATATACTGGGTTGAATATAACCCTTGTCCAGTAGTTCCTGTAGTTGTACTTTTAATTCCTTTAGTTTCGTAGGAGCCAATCGGTAGGGTGCTTTTGATACGCGTGCGGCCCCAGGTATAAGATCTATCACAAACTCTGTGGCTCGGTCGGGTGGTAATCCTGGTAGTTCCTCAGGAAATACGTCGGGGTAGTCCCGCACGACATCAATATCTTCCATCCGTGGTGCTTCCTTGGTGAGGTCGACCACTGGTATTAGATACCCGACTGCTCCCTTCTCAAGGCACTTCTTAACCTTTAGTGCTGAGAGTATGAGCTTGTGTTTACGGGGAAGTTTGGTTCCCACAAAACTGAATTCTGCTCCTTCTTTGTCTTTAAATGTTAGCTTCTTTTCTGCGCATAGTAGGTTCGCAGAATGCCGAGCTAACCAGTCCATTCCCAAGATGACGTCAAAGTCTACCATCCCAAGTTGGATCAAGGTTGCATCTAAGATTTTCTCGCCAATGAGAACTGGACATGGCCCATAGCCTTTTTCTAACTTCACTTCTAACCCCATCGGTGATCGTATAAGTATTTTGTAGTCTAATGTTTTGATGGGTAAATTCAGCTTCTTTCCAAATGAAACAGATAAAAAAGAATGAGTAGCTCCTGAGTCGAAGAGTACTCTGGCGGGTATGCCATTTATAGGTACGATACCCGTGATTTACTTTTCTTAGTCTACATGCTCATACAATGTAATACAACTTAAAAAAAATTTCAGTCATACCTGTGACCACATCGGGTGATGCGGCAGCATCCTCGGATGTAACAGTATATACTCGTCCTTGATGTAACTGCTTCTTGGGCTTAGGACACTCCCTTTCCATATGTCCTAGGACACTCCCTTGCCATATGTCCCGCTTGGTTGCAGTTATAACATTTCGAACCTTTAGAATTTGGCTTTGCTTGTTGTTGAGTTACTGGGGTAGTCTTGGGTGCAGTAGCATAGCCTTGAGCATGGAAGGGTTAAAATGTCCTGTTATTCCCCCCGTTATAAGAATTTTTGGCTGGCCTTTTTATACTTTTATTCTGTGTAAGGTAACTCTCCTTCTGGCTCGATTCTATAACTCGAGCAATTTACACCGCTTCGTTGTATATTTTCTTCTCCAAACCCAGAACATGCTCTCTGATGCTTCCTCTAAGTCCCGTGACAAACCTACGGATCTTAGTGTCTTCTTCTTGCATACTGAGTGGTGCAAAGAAAAACAGCTCCTCAAAACGCTGTTGATATGCATCCACGGACATCTGGCCCTGATATAAACTCAGGAACTCCTTCTCCATAGAATCTTTAAAGCTTCGGGGAAAATACATCTCAAAGAAAGCTTCTTTATAAATAGACCAGGTCAATAAGGCGTGCTTAGTTAATAGATAGGTCCTGGTCGATTTCCACCAATGATGTACATCGCCTTTTAGCATGAAGGTGGCACATAATACCTTTTATTCTTCTGTAATAGTCATCATAAGAAAATTTCTCTCCATCTCGTCGATCCTATGTGCTGGCCATAAAGGATCAGACGGTTTACCATTAAATTCCTTAGGCTTCATCTTCAAGAATCTCTCAACCAGTTGAGAGTGATCCATCTGATTTTGGGGGTATGCCCCAAACATAGGTTGTGGATACTGATAATTAACCTGAGCTGCTTCCGGACCTGGTACTGGAATCTGTGCAGTTGGTGGTTGAGGTGTTTGAGGTGCTGGGTGGTTACCCACCGGTGTTGCACTGGTTTGTCCAGTCGGCATTGGTGTAGCATGTGCTGCCTGGAACATAATCCCCATTGCTGCTTGCATTTGAGCCTGTGCGTATTGCATTTGTTGCAGCTGTTGCGCTAAGTTCATATCCACGGTTGCTAACTCCGGTGGTGGAGGTGGCAAGTTTGTAGGATTTACCTGAACCGGATTTACTGGTGGTGCAACCTGCGGATTACCCTGTGCGTATATATTTTCTTGGCTGGTTTCCTCTACGGGTAGTGGTGGTGGAACTACGTTTCGGCTCTGCCTGGTTACTCTACGTCCAGCCATCTTCCTCTGATATTGGTGATGCTTGAAAATCATTAACAAACGTGAGACAATCGTTTATACTTCATGTAGGCACGCTAACCGATGTTATTTTCAAAATTTCCAGATCATTCTGTGAAAAATACTGTCTTTTCTATGCAGGGTCGATGGTGGGGATTGATGGTATGTCCGACCCTCAGTATCCGACCCTGGGAATGTACCTATTCTTCCCGAAAGCCGGGGGTCGATGCGGGGGTCGATGGGTGTCCGACCACCAGGTGCGACCCCTGGTTTCCTGTCAGATTCTCGAGAGCTGGGGGTCGATACGAGGGTCGATGTGTGTCCGACCCCCCAGGTGCGACCCCTGGTTTTCTGTCAGGTTCCCGAGAGCTGGGGGTCGATACGGGGGTCGATGTGGGGGTCGATTATCCAGGTCGAATTCTCCGACCCCCGGACCAAAAATTAGATTTTTAAGGTCCGATTCTGGGTTCATTTCCCATTATTCCTTCCCCGTTTCGACTCGTCTCCCACCTCTGAGTTGCTACAGTGCCGCTCCGCTATATTGGTCATTTCGGTTCCGTGTTTCGACGTCCACATCATTCCTACAGGTATGTCTTATCATTTTTACCTGTTTTTAGTTTTCATTTCTAGGTTTTTGCCCATTTATCTTGTATTTTTCAAATTAAACTTTTTCCAACCGTAAAAATTCGATTTTTATTGGGGCTTTTGTTATTGGTGACTCGAGGAATGAAAGCCCTCAAAAAATTTTGAGTTTCATCAGTTGGTTATCGAGAAACTTAGATTTTTCTCTTTTTGTCCTAATTTGTCGAAATTTTTGATTTCTCACAATTTCTTCAAATTGGATTCCATTAGTTAGAATTTCCTACTGTGTAAGTGTTGTAAGATATGTTAGAACCCACGTAAATCCTCCTGCCCCCGTGTGTGGGTGACAAGTGAGGCTTTTGGCCAACTTACATCGTTATAATGTCAAAATTTCAGATTTTTTTTCTACCCTACTAACATACTATCTGTTTTTCTTTCTTATTTGCAGATATCATGGCCCGTACCAAAGTACCCAGAGTCCACAATCCTCTTCGTTTCCGCTCCAACGAAGCCGAGGCACAGTATGCCCACTTCGCTCGCAAGAAAGTGGAGGGTGGTCGTATCGTGAACTTGGTTGAGTTGGCCCTGTTCAATGTGGAGAGAGCATTTGGTGATATGGGTTGGCTCCCAGTCATTACTTACGACGCGTGCACCTGTCCGGATTTGGTACGCCAGTTTTATTGCAACCTCCAGGTGGTGAGGGATTACAATGATGTTGAGAGGGGTAATGAGCTGCGCATCACGATCTACGTCAAAGGGGTGAACATCTCGTTTGATTATCGGTAACTGGCCGACCTACTGGGCATTTCCTATGATGGCCCAATGGTTTTCTGTGCTCCTGGAGAGCCCCAGTTCTTCTCTCTACATATGAGGGTCGAGATCGATAATCAGCTCCTACGACCTGATCGCTGGCAGATGAGGGCATGTTATATGCATCCAGCTCTACGGGTATATTGCAAAATCATTCAGCATAACCAGCTCCCGCAGAGTGGTCATTACGAGAGGGTTTCCCAGCTGACCCAGTATCTTCTATACAGTATTTGCACTAGGCAGCCCATCTGCCTTCCGTACATCATCATGCGTACCATGATCACTGCTACGTTGCCCAGTCACACTGGTAACCTTTGTGAGACCTACATGCAAATTTCGGGATGAAATTTCTTTTAAGGGTGGGGGAGTTGTAAGACCCGCATTCCGTAAACCCGGTCTAAACCTTGGTTTGTGTCGTAGCAGGTCTTCCGATCATCACCGGGCCAGACGGGACGAGCGGATAACAAACAGGTATGAAATTGGATCAAAGACGGTCAATTAATCATCATTTTATGTTGACCGATTGATGGTATCGGTCGACCGATCAGCTCTGCACAGCTGAGTGCGGAGATCCGGAATTGGATCTCTGTGGGTCCCATTTTCCTAAACCCTAATGCCTGAACCGTCCTAATTCTAATAGGGTTACTAAACCCTAATTCTAACCTATAAATACACCTTAAACCTCCTCAAATCCTTTCCATTATCTCTCATAAACCCTAGAGAAGAGAAGAAGGTTGGAAAGGAGAAGGAGCTAGGAAGAAGAAGGAGGTGCCGCCATTGTCGTTCGACGATGCTCACTTTACGCCAGTCGACGGTAAGTGTTTTAATCATTCTTCTTACCCTTTGACTCTAGGATAGTTGTGTGGGTGGATCAATACCATGCAAAGTAGGTATTGATCTAAAACCCTAAATTGGATATTAAACCCTAGTTTGCCGTCAAACCTTAGATTCGAGTTCTGAGATGATATTCATCGAAATAAGACTTGAATGAGTTGGGGATAACTCTAACTCCAAGATTAGACTTAGAATGAGTAGGAGAAACCCTGAGAATCCAAGGAAATATCGACGGCAGTCGAAAAACCAAGTGTATGGTCTTCCGGAGACATACCGATCGACCATACCGGTTGCTAGTTTGCTCACAGAGCTGCAACCGGTATGTTGCGACCGGTCAGTTCTGAAAGGCTGGTTTGGGACCATGTTGGTTTTCGACCAACATGAAACCCTAAGAAAACTATTCTAATAAAACCTTAATAATATTGTAGGACTTTGTGACTTCCTGTTTGGATCTTGCGACGTGGAGCAAGCTAACAAACGAGCGTCAGGTAAGGGAATCTGACCTAAACCTAATAATTAATGGACAGTAAGTCGATGTTAATCACCTGATTATATATGATGTGATGTTTGTGCATATTCACATGCCATCTTTTAATTTCAGTTATTATTATTGTTCATGCATTGATAGGATGTGATTGTTAAGCATGCGATTGTTTTCGTTAGTGTGTGGAGTGGGGCATGGGCCTGGGATCGCTCTTCATACTAGCACCTTTTGTAGTATTCTGTCTTAACATGCTTGGTACGGGTGGGGCATCAGGGGAAGGTCGTGGTACGGTGGTCTCCGATGTTGATGCTGGACTGGCCATGGTTATGTGGCATTGTGGTCTCCAAGGTCGACGCTGGCTTATCCACGATGCTTTAACTCTATCTCTATGCCGTAGGAAGTTATGTTGGGATAGGGTCTACCTGCGTTATGTTTCTATCCTAGTGGGTTAGTTGCTGATAGGGCATCAGGGGAGGTGTGGGAATGCCTTAGCTCTATCTCTATGCCGTAGACGACTGTGTTGGGATAGAGCATACATTGATGACATATAGGATTGGTTAGTTGCGAGCCCAGTTTGCGAACCCTAGCCAGTAGGGGCTTAGGTACTGGTATGGGTAGAGCATCAGGGGAGGTACGGGGGTATCTTAGCTCTATCTCTATTCCATGATGGGTGTCACACCCCAATTCCGTACTATTCAGAATGGTGTGATGAACCGCTAATAAACCAACAGTTCAACCAGGATCTCGAGTAGGCTATCCCCGCGTTATCTGAACCCCCATACATCCGTAATCACAATCAGAGTAAATACACAATAGCAGAAATCTTATAAATAAATGAACTGAGAATCTATGTGATATTAAAATTTAAATAACAATTTATTCTGTTTCAACTGAGACATAAATATTTGAATACCAAATACATATCGTAATAAATCCAAATAAAGAAACCTATAAAATATCTAATCAAATACACATGAGTTGCACTCGCAAGAGGAGTCGTGTGTATCCACTTCAGCTCTAGCTTCCATTGCTGCCACGTTCCCGTACACAGACGCATTCATATAATCTTCAACGGTATAACCTGCATCATCAACTAAAAATATTCGACGTCGAGGGGTGAGCACACATCACGGCTCAGTGAGTAGCCAAAACAATGCAACAGTACATATGCATGCAATCAATTTATATCTTTGGTCCGGTTTAAAGTTTGCAGTATGCATTAGAAAGGTTTAGGTAGCCAAAGGTCGCGTTTATTGACCCCGCCTCTATACACAAGTGTGTGACGTCACCCGAAGATCACGTTTATCGTCGAATCACATGCACCCAACCATGAACAGTATATAACAAAGGTTAACGTTTATTGCTATATATTGTCATACCAACACGTAAGCCACTGTTAGCGAGGGCTGCAAACTGGGCTCACAACTAACCAATCCTAATGCCAAAAAGTGTATCCAAGGCCTCACCCCAGCATCCCTCAGAATGTCCATAGAGATAGAGCTAAGGCCCCCCGGTAGAGTCAGAGACTACAAGGAGCGAGACCACCTCCCCTGATACTCTATGACATAATAGTTCTGCTAAAGTAATGGCGATACGACGATGCTAATGCACAAAACTTGAGTTAGAGATAGAGCTAAAGTGCTGAGACCCGCCAAAGGTTAACGTTTATTGACGTTCTCCTCACACCTCCCCTGATACTCGCTCGCATCAAGTACACAAACCACACACATACAATCACATGCCTATTCCTATCATCATCATCATCATCATGTTATAAACAATAAAATAAATATGCATGAGCAAATAATTAAAATATTGGATGACATATTGTATGCACATTACAAACATCTTCGCATAGAATCAAGCATGGCGGACTCAAGAAATAGAAAAATAGTTTTATTATTAACCAATTAATTTGGAGTTCTGGTTCCTCACCTTAGCTTGCTAATAGATACTTTTCCAAGCTTTAGAATCACCTTTACAATGTTATTATATTGCTAGAAGACCTAACAAAGCCGATAGAATTTAATTAGAATTAATTTTGAATTTAAAAACCATGCTGTTAACTGAGGGTCGGAGGTAGGGTCGGAGTCCTGATCGACCCTCGGTGCGACCCTCCCCAAACTCTGAACTTCCCGAACACTGAGGGTCAATGGTCAGAATCACCTAGGGTCGGATGGTCATCGACCCTCGGTGCGACCCTCTGTGCACTTTGGTCCAATACCCTCTTTTTAATCCATTCTTCGTGTTTGGGTCCTATGGCTTGCTTCTACATTCCATTCAACATTCATTCCATGGTCTAGAACCATGAATCATCCACCTAAATAGCTTTCATGCATTCTTCTATGGTTTTCCATGAAAACCTAACCATGGGTTGATGGTTTGGGTTTCTCCGAGATCACACTCTCATCAATAGCTAACCTAAGGTCTGTAGAAACTCATGGAATTAGTATCCATACCTGAGAAGAATAATCCTTCTCTGCAACTCTTCTCTTTTGGCCTAATTCTCTTCCTTGTTTCTCTTATTCTTCTTTTCCTTCTCTTCTCTTTCTCTCAATTCAATTAGGGTTGTGAAAGGAGTGAGTGGCTTAGGGACGTCCTTTAAATAGAGTAGGAACATCCTAAAATAAGTCCCTTTGAGATTAGGAAATAATCCCAATCGAAAATTAGGAAATTTCCTAATTCTATTTCCTACGGTAACCGAGGGTCGATGGGAGGGTCGATGATCCCATCGACCCTAGGGTTCTAAGCTGTCCGACCCTCCCTTCAAAACTGAGGGTCTGACTTTCTGTTTTTGGGAGATCCGACCCTGCCTGGGTATGCGACCCTCCCCCTATTTTAAGTATTTTTGGGTCGATTTGATACCTGGGATCTCGATCTCCTTCACGCCCTTGGTCCATTTGGCTCAACCATGACGGGTAAACCTGGTTCAAGGTGGTAAGACCGGATTAGATTGACACGGGTCTTACAACTCCCCCCAACTTATAAAAATTTCGTCCTCAAAATTGTACGTACCTTCTGAATTAAACAAGTGAGGGTATTGCTTCCGCATAGCATTTTCTTCTTCCCATGTAATCTCTTCCATGTCTCTACTTTTCCATGTGACCTTAACAAAGTAGATATCTCTGTTGCGTAGACGTTGAAACTTTCGACTAGTGATTTCTGTTGGTGTTACTTCAAATGTCAAATCATCAGTCAATTCCAGCAAATCCACTGTCAAAACATGCGTTGGGTCTTTGACATACTTCTTCAATAGGGAAATGTGAAATATGTCATGCACACTTGACATAGATGGTGGTAGTGCTAACTGATAAGCCACTTGTCCACGCTTAGCTAGAATTTCATATGGCCCAACATATCCTGGACTTAGTATCCCTTTCTGTCCGAACCACTTCAATCCTCGCATAGGCGATACCTTCAAAAATACTTTATCACCTATGGTGAACTCCAGATCTCTTCGTCGAGTGTCTGCCTATTGCTTCTGACGGTTCTGAGTTGTTCTCACTCTTTCCTTGATGATGTCGACCACTCGACAAGTCTCTTCAACAAATTCTGGTCCAAAAATACTACGTTCCCCAACTTCATTCCAAAACAAGGGAGTTCGACACTTCCTGCCATACAGTGCTTCATAAGGTGACATCTGTATGGTAGCCTGATAGCTATTGTTATAAGAGAACTCGATCAATGGTAACTTTTCGTCCCATGATCCTTTAAAATCAATTACACATGCTCGTAGCATATCTTCTAGAATCTAGATTGTACGCTCCGACTGTCCATCTGTCTGTGGGTGGAATGCAGTACTGAACTTCAACGTTGTACCCATAGCCTTTTGCATTCCCTCCCAAAACTTGGAAGTAAATCGTGGATCTCTATCAGACACAATGCTTTCTGAAACACCATGTAACCGAACAATATTATCCACATACAGCTTCGCTAACATTTCCAGTGTATACAAAGGTCGTATAGGTATGAAGCGAGTTGTTTTAGTCAGACGGTCCACAATCACCCAAACTGCGTCAACTACTCGAGGAGTCAATGGTAGCCCTGTGACGAAGTCCATAGTGATACAGTCTCATTTCCATGCTGGTTCCGGTAATGGCTGCAAACAGTCCTGCGGGTCTTTGTCGTTCAGCCTTTACCTTCTGACAATTTAGGCATTGGGACACGAACTTAGCTACATCTGCTTTCATCCCCCTCCACCAATATAGTTTCTTTAGGTCATGATACATTTTTGTACTTCCAGGATGTATCGAATAGATGGTGGTGTGGGCTTCCTTCATCAGTTGGTGTCTAATGTCTGCACTTTCTGTTTCAGGTACACATATTCTTCCTTTGTATTTCAGTACCTTCTTGTCATCCAAGGTGAACTCAGGGTTGGTCCTACCTTTCTCAATATCTTCTTGTACTGTTCTCAGATAACGATCTGCTTTGATAGCTGTCTTCACTTCATCCACTATATCCGGTCTAATCTTCAATGCCGCGAACATATTTGAAAACCGATGAATAAACCCTTGGTTGGCTGATCCATCCGTTGTATCTATCACATACTGCTCGTTGCTATGATTGAATACCCTTCCGGTAGTACACATTGTTGCAGTCGTGCTAACTTCTCCTTGCGATTTTATCATTGCCTTTCTGCTTAATGCATTCGCTACTATGTTCGCTTTTCCCGGATGATACTGGATATCACAATCATAGTCTTTCAATAGTCCCAGCATCTTCTTTGTTTCATATTCAACTCCTTCTGATTAAATAAATAAGTAAGACTTTTATGGTCCGACTTAATCTGGAATTTCTCCCCATATAGGTAATGTCTCCATATCTTGACCGCATGTACTACTGCCGCTAGCTCCAGATCGTGAGTGGGATAATTTTTCTCATGTACCTTTAACTGTCTTGAAGCATAAGCAATCACTTGCTCTCCTTGCATAAGCACACATCCTAATCCCAATCTTGATGCATCAGTGTATAAAGTAAAGGTCTATCCTGGAACGGGAATAGTCAAGATCGGAGCGGATATCAATCTGGTCTTCAGTGTTTGGAAACTCTTCTCACATTTATCGGTCCACACAAACTTTTCACCTTTCTTAGTCAAACTGGTGAGAGGGACGGTAATCCGAGAATAATCTTCTACGAATCTCCGATAATAACCAGCTAGACCCAGAAAACTTCTGATTTCTGAAACGCTCTTTGGTGCTTCCCACTTTACAATAGCCTCGATCTTGCTGGGGTGCACTTTGATTCCTTCAGCGGATACTACATGGCCTAAGAAGGCGACTTCACTTAGCCAAAACTAGCACTTTAAAAATTTGGCATATAACTTCTCTTTCCTTAAACGCTGTAGGGTTGCGTTTAGTTTCTTGATATGGGTTTCCTTGTCCTTGGAGTATACCAATATATCATCAATAAATACTATAACCGACGTATCCAACATATCATGGAAAACCCGGTTCATTAGTTCCATAAAAGTTGTTGGTGCGTTTATTAATCCAGAAGACATAATCGAGATCTCATAATTGGCCAATCCTGATTCTAAAAGCTATCTTCAAGATATCGTTGTCCAAATTCTTCAGATGATGATATCTTGATCGAAGATCAATCTTAGAAAATACCCTTGCTCTTTGCAAGTGTTTAAACAAGTCATCGATCCGATGTGATAGATATCGATTCTTGATCATGAGCTTGTTCGATTCTCGGTAGTCTATACGCAGACAGCACGAATTGCATTGGCACTTCCCGTAATGCAATACTTAGCCTATTAGGACCTTAGTCTAATAACTCTTGTAGTTGAGTCTCAGTTCCTTCAATTCTATAAGAGCTATTCATAGGTGCCTTTGACATAAGTATTGTCCTTGGGTAACAAGTCGATGACGAACTCGTCGCCTGATCAGATGGTAACCCAAGTGAGTCTCCTGGAAACACACCTAAAATTTATGCATCACATCAATATCTTCCATCTGTGGTACTTCTTTGGAAACGTACACCACAGATACCATATATCCAACTCATTACACTTCAAAGCATCTCTTCGCTTTTAGCATAGAGAGGATCAGTTTTTTTTTTTTTTTTTTTTAGGCAACATACTTCCAATAATTCCATTATCACTAATCATCTTTATCAACAAAGATCAAGGAGTGTATGAATCAAAATGTTCATCCAAAAGTGATTCACTTCCTTCTGTTGCTTTAGCATAATGAAAACAGTAGCTTTATCTAGTGAACCTAGGTTTAAAGAATCAGGTGTAAATCTGTGGTAATCCAACCAGCATCCAAAGGTCATTAGGTCGCACGGTGGTCTAAAAACATGAAAATAGAGGTTTTACAGTTCTTAACCTCATGATTACAGGTTCTATCGAGTATATAATGCCATTGGTCAAGGCACTACAGGAGTAAATCTGGAGAAAGTTTTCGTACATCAGTAAATCAGGTATAATCTGGAGAAAGATTTCGTACATCAATAAATCAGGTATAAATCAGAAGATGTATGCTCAAGACGATTAAACATTTAACTATTCTTTCAGTTCATATCTCTGTTCATGTTGTCGATCATGAGAGTGGTTCAGATTGGTATAATCAGGACTAATACTAAAGAAACAATATCTATAACTCCAATTGACAGATTAAATCAAGAAGGTATCCTGTCAAGGCCTGAGAAATTAAAATCTGGTATGTGCATCCTCTATAATCATAAGATTAAATCAATAATGCATCGCATCCTATATAAACATGTCCAGTTATATGGCCACAATTAGATTTGTTCCTCTGCTGAAAATGTTTAAGGCTTCGTCTTCCGAAAATATGCCTCAATCCTTGGTCGGATCATTCTGTCATGATGCAACTATCCCATACATCGGTGGCTGATAAGGTTAACCACCTTGATACACTGCTTGTTGTGCACCAAACTTCTACACTGGGGTGTACATTACTGGGACTTGTTGTATGGTAGGCACTGTGTTATAGCTAACAGGTGTTGGGGAACAGTGATGCTACCAATTGGTTCCGTACTTGGTCATGTCCTTTGGATTCAGCCCGAGATCTTTTCCTTTATCTCTACAGGGGTTTTGGCATTACTAGCCATTTTACTTCTTCTTCTGTCCTACATCGAGTTTTACATCTTGTAAGTACCAACTCAGTATTCCAATTTTCTGTTGTACAGATGCTTCCTTCTTGCTACTGTACAATATCACTTGTATACTTAGATACTACCCAACTTATAGATATTACCCTATATTATTGGTTTATCAGGATAATTTTAGGTCTTCTCTTTTTATTTAAGTGTGTATATATGGTTCCACCTTTCATATGTACATTATCGTCTTGTTTAATTTATGTCTCAACCAACACAGGTGCTTATGGTTTGTTTGTATTAAAGCTTTTAATTTATCCTAACTCAGTTCATAATTGTCTTGAATGTATGTTAGTTCAGCGAACAAGGCCTGAGATGCTCTGATACCAAGTTGTCACACCCCAATTCCGTACTATTCAGAATGGTGTGATGAACCGCTAATAAACCAACGGTTCAACCAGAATCTCGAGTAGGCTATCCCCGCGTTATCTGAACCCCCATACATCCGTAATCACAATCAGAGTAAATACACAATAGCGAAAATCTTATAAATAAATGAACTGAGAATCTATGTGATATAAAAATTTAAATAACAATTTATTATGTTTCAACTGAGACATAAATATTTAAATACCAAATACATATCGTAATAAATCCAAATAAAGTAACCTATAAAATATCTAATCAAATACACACGAGTTGCACTCGCAAGAGGAGTCGTGTGTATCCACTTCAGCTCTAGCTTCCATTACTGCCACGTTCCCATACACAGACGCATTCATATAATCTTAAACGGTATAACCTGCATCATCAACTAAAAATATTTGACGTCTAGGGGTGAGCACACATCACGGCTCAGTGAGTAGCCAAAACAATGCAATACTACATATGCATGCAATCAATTTATATCTTTGGTCCGATTTAAAGTTTGCAGTATGCAATAGAAAGGTTTAGGTAGCCAAAGGTCACGTTTATTGACCCCACCTCTATACACAAGTGTGTGACGTCACCCGAAGATCACGTTTATCGTTGACTCACATGCACCCAACCATGAACAGTATATAACAAAGATTAACGTTTATTGCTATATATTGCCATACCAACACGTAAGCCACTGTTAGCGAGGTTTACAAACTGGGCTCGCAACTAACCAATCCTAATGTCAAAAAATGTATCCAAGGCCTCACCCCAACATCCCTCAGAATGTCCATAGAGATAGAGCTAAGGCCCCCCAGTAGAGTCAGAGACTACAAAGACCGAGACCACCTCCCCTGATACTCTACGACATAATAGTTCTGCTAAAGTAATGGCGATACGATGATGCTAATGCACAAGACTTGAGTTAGAGATAGAGCTAAAGTGTTGAGACCCGCCAAAGGTTAACGTTTATTGATGTTCTCATCACACCTCCCCTGATACTCGCTCGCATCAAGTACACTAACCACACAAATACAATCACATGTCTATTCCTATCATCATCATCATCATCATGTTATAAACAATAAAATAAATATGGATGAGCAAATAATAGAAATATTGGATGACATGTTGTATGCACATTACAAACATCTTCGCATAGAATCAAGCATGGCATAGGACTCAAGAAATAGAAAAACAGTTTTGTTATTAACCAATTAGTTTGGAGTTCTGGTTCCTCACCTTAGCTTGCTAATAGATACTTTTCCAAGCTTTAGAATCACCTTTACAATGTTATTATATTGCTAGAAGACCTAACAAAGCCGATAGAATTTAATTAGAATTAATTCCGAATTTAAAAACCATGCTGTTAACTGAGGGTCGGAGGTAGGGTCGGAGTCCTGATCGACCCTCGGTGCGACCCTCCCCAAACTCAGAACTTCCCAAACACTGAGGGTCGATGGTCAGAATCACCTAGGGTCGGATGGTCATCGACCCTCGGTGCGACCCTCTGTGCACTTTGGTCCAATACCCTCTTTTTAATCCATTCTTCATGTTTGGGTCCTATGGCTTGCTTCTACATTTCTATTCAACATTCATTCCATGGTCTAGAACCATGAATCATCTACCTAAATAGCTTTCATGCATTCTTCTATGGTTTTCCATGAAAACCTAACCATGGGTTGATGGTTTGGGTTTCTCCGAGATCACACTCTCATCAATAGCTAACCTAAGGTCTGTAGAAACTCATGGAATTAGTATCCATACCTGAGAAGAATAATCCTTCTCTGCAACTCTTCTCTTTTGGCCTAATTCTCTTCCTTGTTTCTCTTCTTCTTCTTTTCCTTCTCTTCTCTTTCTCTTAATTCAATTAGGGTTGTGAAAGGAGTAAAAGTGGCTTAGGGACGTCCTTTAAATAGAGTATAAACATCCTAAAATAAGTCCCTTTGAGATTAGGAAAGAATCCCAATCGAAAATTAGGAAATTTCCTAATTCTATTTCCTATGGTAATCGAGGGTCGATGGGAGGGTCGATGATCCCATCGACCCTAGGGTTCTAAGCTGTCCAACCCTCCCTCAAAACTGAGGGTCTGACTTTTTGTTTTGGGAGGTCCGACCCTGCTTAGTTGGGTATGCGACCCTCCCCCTATTTTAAGTGTTTTTGGGTCGATTTGATACCTGGGATCTCGATCTCCTTCACGCCCTTGGTCCATTTGGCTCGACCATGATGGGTAAACCTGGTTCAAGGTGGTAAGACCAGGTTAGATTGACACGGGTCTTACAATGGGTGCATGTGGGCTAATGGGGGTGTGATCTATGAGGTGCCACATACTCGTGTATAGAAGTGCGGGGGACACCAAACCTTTCTATAGCACATTGTAAACTTAAACCAGACCACAGCATAAAATTGATTGTTACTCATGCATAATATTGTGAAACTGTCTGATTGTCTTACTGAGCTAAGTTGTGAGCTCACCCTTTGTATATACATTGTTTTTAGATGTTGATGCAGGTTACACAGTGGACGACTATATGAACGCTCTGACGTATGGTGGTGTTGTTGCGTTGGACGTACAGGCAGGAGAGGACGAGCATGACGCTTCATGTTGTACCTTTGATTGATTTTATTTATTTATTTTAGTTATTTTCAGTTGGACTAAATGGATGTAAGGATATTATATTAGATGTTTGAATTTGAATAATTGGATATTTTATTTAAATTTATCAATAGATTCTCAGTTCATTTATTTAAAAACTTTTGCTGTATTATTTATATTCTGATTGTGATTATGTGTAATGGGTTTGTACCAGTGGACATGGCCTATTCGAGATCCTGGTGTGAACCGTTGGTTCAATGATGGTTCACTCACACCATTCTGGTTGGATCGGAATTGGGGTGTGACATGTGTGGTTGGTGTACTTGATGAGAGCGAGTATCAGGGGAGGTGTGATGGAAACGTCAATAAAGGTTAACCATTGGCGGGTCTCAGCACTTTAGCTCTATCTCTAACTCAAGTCTTGTGCATTAGCATCGTCGTATCGCCATTACTTTAGCAGAACTATTACGTCGTAGAGTATCAGGGGAGGTGGTCTCGATCCTTGTAGTCTCTGACTCTACTGGGGGGCCTTAGCTCTATCTCTATGGACGTTCGAGGGATCTTGGGGTGAGGCCTTGGATACCTCGTTTGGCATTAGGATTGGTTAGTTGTGAGCCCGGTTGCAAGCCCTCGCCAACGGGGGGCTTACGTGTTGGTATGGCACTGTACAACAATAAACGTTAACCTTTGTTGTACAATGTTATGGTAGGGTGGATGGAGACGATAATAAACGTTAACCTTTGGGCGGACTTTCACACCCTGTGTATAGAGGCGGGGTCAATAAACGTTAATCTTTGACCACCCAACCTTTCTATTGCTCATTGCAAACTTTAAACCAGACCAAAGATATGAATTGACTGCATGCATATGTATTGTTGCATTTTTCTGTTTGCTTACTGAGCCATGATGTGTGCTCACCCCCTCGACGTCGAATATTTTTAGTTGATGATGCAGGTACTACCGTCGAAGATTATGTCAATGCTCCAGTGTATGGGCACGTGGCGGTGATGGTAGTTGAAGATGAAGTGGATATACATGACTCCTCTTGCGAGTGCAACTCATGTGTATTCGATTAAATTTTTAATTTTCTTTATTTGGATTTAGTAAAGACATGTATTTGATATTTATTTAAGTTTTAGTTGATACAGAATAATTTTTTATTTAAATATTAATATCACAGTAGATTCTCAGTTCATTTTACTATAAGACTTCTGTTATTGTGTATTTACTCTGATTATGAATATGGATGTATGAGGTTTAGATAAAATGGATTCCGCTTGTCCGAGATCCTGGTTGAACCGTTGGTTTTCTAGCGGTTCATCACACCATTCTGAAGTGTACGGAATTGGGGTGTGACAACTTGGTATCCGAGCATCTCAGGCCGTGTCCGCTAAACTGGTATACATTCACGATAAATTGTGAACTGAGATAGGATAAAAGTAAAAACTGTAATATTAACACACTATAAGCACAAGTGATGTTTGAGATCAAATTTGAAAAGAAAATAATGCATCTATTAAAGGGGAAACAATTTTAAATACAATGAGAGGGAAACAAACGTACATACATTGCTAAGACAGAGTACAGTCCACAACCCGGATAGTTACTCTGTAGTACAATGAACGAAAATAGATACAATCATGAAGCTGGAGGTGAAGGAGGAGGCGGTGCCTCACGAACTCTGTCATAATCCTCAGCGTAGACTCTAGTCAACCAGGTTATCTGAGTCTAGGTCGTCTGAAGACTAGCTATAAGATCAGCTACCCGCTGATCAATCCCGCGCTGAGCACCCAAAAGCTCCTCCATCCGCATATCTGACCGGCGCTGAGCCTCTATGAGCTCTCCCATCCTCATGTCTGATGTATGTTGGGTGTCTAGTAGCTCATCCACTCTCACCCGCTGAGCGTCTAGTAACTCCCCCATCCTCATATCAGATCTGCGCTGAGCCTCTCTGATCTCATGCAATATCTCCATCATATCAGGAAGTCAGTGAGAAGGACCAGCCACATGTGAAGGACCAGCCATATATGAAGTACAAGCTCTAGCCGCATGTGTAGGTGAAGGAGGTGGTATAGAGTCTACATCCATTTACATACGGTCATCATCACCAGCAGGCTCCGTATGAACTCCAGTGGCGGCGGCAGCTGCCTCAGCATCAGCTATCTCTACGCGAGTGCGAGGGCGCACCATCGCGTTCCTCTCCTCATCACTGACCTGAGCATCCTGCATGCCCATCTTGAAAATAGCCTCCCAATCTAGAGGCAATGAGAAGGACTTCTCCTGAATTGTTATGGATTAAATTATAAGAAATTTTTTAAGGTAAAAATGAATCTTATTCGAGAGAGGATCATTTCTCTCCGGGTGTAATCTGGCCTCATCGAATTCGGTATGCCTTTGACCCCCTCAAGACTTTCTTTGCTAATCGTGATCTTGATTGGTCTGAGAGGTGTTGTGGTCGGTACTTACCTAGTCCCACTCAGGCAGATGTTGCCTTTAAGTGTGGTAAGTTAGGTTTCTCTGTTGAGGGAGCGGGGAAGAGGAATCTTCTCATCCACTAAATCAACCCCCAGGCGGGTAAGCAAGATAGTGATCATATATCCATAAGGAAGGTTGTCACACCCCAATTCCGATACAACCAGAATGGTGTGAGTGAACCATCATTGAACCAACGGTTCACACCAGGATCTCGAATAGGCCGTGTCCACTCATACAAACCCATTACACACAACCATAATCAGAATATAAATAATACAGCGGAAGTCCTTAAATAAATGAACTGAGAATCTATTGATAAATTTAAATAAAATATCCAATTATTCAAATTCAATCATCTAATATAATATCCTTACATCCATTTAGTCCAACTGAAAAAAACTAAAATAAATAAATAAAACCAATCAAAGGTACACGTAGAAAGGGCACTTGCATGAAGCGCATGCTCGTCCTCTCCTGCCTGTACGTCCAACGCAGCAACACCACCATACGTCGGAGCGTTCATATAGTCGTCCACTGTGTAACCTACATCAACATCTAAAAATAATGTTTATACAAAGGGTGAGCTCACAACTTAGCTCAGTAAGACAATCAGACAGTTTCACAATATTATGCAAGAGTAACAATCAATTTTATGCTGTGGTCTGGTTTAAGTTTGCAATGTGCTATAGAAAGGTTTGGTGGCCCCCGCACCTCTATACACGAGTGTGTGGCATCTCATGGATCACACCCCCATTGGCCCACATGCACCCATCATGGAATAGAGATAGAGCAAAGATACCCCCGTACCTCCCCTGATGCTCTACCCATACCAGTACCTAAGCCCCTACTGGCCAGGGCTCGCAAACTGGGCTCGCAACTAACCAATCCTATATGTCATCAATGTATGCTCTATCCCAGCACAGCCGTCTACGGCATAGAGATAGAGCTAAGGCATTCCCACACCTCCCCTGATGCCCTATCTGCAACTAACCCACTAGGATAGAAACATAACGCAGGTAGACCCTATCCCAACATAACTCCCTACGGCATAGAGATAGAGCTAAAGCATCGTGGACAGGCCAGCGTCGACCTCGGAGACCACAATGCCACATAACCATGGCCAGGCCAGCATCAACATCGGAGACCACCGTACCACGACCTTCCCCTGATGCCCCACCCGTACCAAGCATGTTAAGACAGAATACTACAAAAAGTGCAAGTATGAGGAGCGATCTCAGGCCCATGCCCCACTCCACACACTAACGAAAACAATCGCATGCTTAACAATCACATCCTATCAATGCATGAACAGTAATAATAACTAAAATTAAAAGATGGAATGTGAATATGCACAAACATCACATCATATATAATCAGGTGATTAACATCGACTTACTGTCCATTAATTATTAGGTTTAGGTCAGATTCCCTTACCTGACGCTCGTTTGTTAGCTTGCTCCACGTCGCAAGATCCAAACAGGAAGTCACAAAGTCCTACAATATTATTAAGGTTTCATTAGAATAGTTTTCTTAGGGTTTCATGTTGGTCGGAAACCAACATGGTCCCAAACCAGCCTTTCAGAACTGACCGGTCGCAACATACCGGTTGCAGCTCTGTGAGCAAACTAGCAACCGGTGTGGTCGATCGGTATGTCTCCGAAAGATCATACACTTGGTTTTTCGACTGTCGTCGATCGATTTCTTTGGATTCTCAGGGTTTTTCCTATTCATTCTAAGTCTAATCTTGGAGTTAGAGTTATCCCCAACTCATTCAAGTCTTATTTCGATGAATATCATCTCGGAACTCGAATCTAAGGTTTGACGGCAAACTAGGGTTTAATATCCAATTTAGGGTTTTAGATCAATACCTACTTTGCATGGTATTGATCCACCCACACAACTATCCTAGAGTCAAAGGGTAAGAAGAATGATTAAAACACTTACCGTCGACTGGCGTAAAGTGAGCGTCGTCGAACGGCAATGGTGGCACCTCCTTCTTCTTCCTAGCTCCTTCTCCTTTCCAACCTCCTTCTCTTCTCTAGGGTTTATGAGAGATAATGGAAAGGATTTGAGGAGGTTTAAGGTGTATTTATAAGCTAGAATTAGGGTTTAGAAACCCTATTAGAATTAGGACGGTTCAGGCATTAGGATTTAATAAAATGGGACCCACAGAGATCCAATTCTGGATCTCCGCACTCAGCTGCGCAGAGCTGACCGGTCGACCGGTACCATCGACCGGTCAACATAAAATGATTATTAATTGACCATCTTTGATCCGATTTCGTACCTGTTTGTCATCCGCTCGTCCCGCCTGGCCCGGTGATGATCGGAAGACCTGCTACGACACAAAACCAAGGTTTAGACCGGGTTTACGGAGTGCGGGTCTTACAACTCCCCCACCCTTAAAAGAAATTTCGTCCCGAAATTTGCATGTAGGTCTCACAACTCCCCCACCCTTAAAAGAAATTTCAGCCTCGAAATTTGAACGTGCCTTGAACGTCAAAAAGGTTAGGGTACTCCTTCCTCATCGCGCCCTCCTCTTCCCAAGTAATTTCTTTGACATTTTGGCTTCTCCAATGCACCTTCACATAATGGATAGCCTTGGTTCGAAGTTGTTGCACCTTTCGACTTGAGAGCATCACAGGCACCACTTCGAATGTTAAGTCTTCAGTCAAGTCTGGGGGATCAGCGGTCAAGATGTGCGATGGATCTCTGACAAACTTCTTCAGTAATGATACATGGAACACGTTATGAACGCTCAACATAGATGGTGGTAGAGCCAATTGATATGCTACATTACCACGTCGGGTCAATATCTCATATGGTCCCATATACCTGGGACATAGCTTCTCCTTCTTACCAAACCGTTAAAGACCTCGCACCGGTGATACCTTCAAGAATACTTTGTCACCCACCGTAAACTCTAGATCTCGACGTCGATTATCCGCATAGTGCTTCTGTCGAACTTGAGCTGTCTTTACTCTCTCCTTTATTTAATCAATCACTCGGTAAGTTTCTTCAACAAACTCCGGTCCTACAATTCTTCTTTCTCCAACCTCGTTCCATAACAGAGGTGTACAACACTTCTTCCCATAGAGTGCTTCATATGGGGCCATCTGAATTGTAGCCTGATAACTGTTGATATAAGCAAACTCGATAAGTGATAGCTTTTCGTCCCAAGCTCCCTTGAAATCTAATGCACAAGCTCGGAGCATATCCTCTAAAATTTGAATAGTTCGTTCTGACTGTCCGTCCGTCTGAGGGTGAAAAGCTGTACTGAACTTCAACTTGGTTCCCATAGCTTTCTGTAATCCTTCCCAGAACTTTGATGTAAAACGGGGATCTCTGTCAGATACTTTACTCTCTGGAACGCCATGGAGTCTGACTATATTATCCACATATAACTTGGCCAGTTTCCCCATGGTATACTGAGGTCTGACCGCAATAAATCGAGCTGTCTTGGTGAGTCGGTCGACTATAACCCAAACTACATCCACTGACTTTGGTGTCAAAGGTAGGCCAGTGACGAAATCCATGGTGATACAATCCCACTTCCATACAGGTTCCGATAATGGCTGTAGTAAACCTGCGGGTCTCTGCCTTTCTGCTTTAACTTGTTGACAATTCAGACATTGGAACACGAAACGAGCTATATCTGCTTTCATACCCCTCCACCAATATAGTCTTCTTAAATCATGGTACATTTTGGTACTTCCTGGATGTACCGAATATGGAGTGTAATGAGCTTCAGTCATAACTCTATCTCTGATATTGCAGTCTTCACTCTCAGGTATACATAACCATCCACGATACCTGAGTTCCTTGTCTGAATCCAAGGTAAAGTCAGGACTGCTCGTACCCTTCTCTAGGTCTTCTTGCACTGTCTTGAGATGTGGATCCTGTAGGATTGCTAACTTGACTTCATCAACTAGATCTGGTAATATCTTCAAAGCTGCGAACATCATGGTGAACTTATGAATTAAGCCTTGCTCAACTGGATCTTCTGCAGTCTCTAAAATATGTTCTTCATCATCTTCAATTGAACTTGAGCTGCGGCACATAATGCAGCATTTGTACTTGGTCCTGCCTCAGGTTTCGAAGCCCACTTCCTGCTTAAGGCGTCAGCCACAACATTTTCTTTACCCGGATGATACTGGATGTCACAATCATAATCTTTTAGTAACTCCAGTCATCTCCTCTGTTTCATATTCAGATCCTTCTGAGTGAAAAGATAAGTTAAACTCTTGTGATCTGACTTAATCTGAAACTTCTCACCGTACAAGTACTGTCTCCAAGTTTTGATTGCATGTATAACCACTGCTAACTCCAAATCATGCGTAGGATAGTTCTTCTCATGCTCCTTTAACTGTCTTGATGCATAAGCAATCACCTGTTCTCCTTGCATCAATACACACCCAATACCCAACCCTGAAGCATCCGTATATAAGGTAAACGGTACGCTTGGTTCTGGGAAGGTCAAGATAGGTGCAGAGACTAGTCTTGACTTCAAAGTCTGAAAGCACTTCTCGCACTCATCTGTCCATATGAATTTCTCTCCCTTCTTGGTCAATCTGGTGAGTGGAACAGCGATCCTGAAGTAATCTTCCATGAATCTTCTATAATAACCAGCCAACCCAAGGAAACTACGAATCTCCGCAACAGATTTTGGTGCTTCCCATCCTACTATAGCAGCTATCTTACTTAGATCAACCTTGATACCGTCTTCAGATACTACATGGCCTAAGAAAGCCACTTCCTTCAGCCAAAACTCGCACTTCTTGAACTTAGCATAAATCTTCTCTTGTCTTAGCTGTTGTAGGGCTGCTCTTAAGTGTGTTGTATGAGCCTCCATGTCCTTTGAGTAGACCAATATGTCATCGATGAATACGATGACCGAAGTGTCCAACATATCATGAAACACTCGGTTCATCAGTTCCATGAACGACGCTGGGGCGTTGGTCAACCCGAATGACATGACTAGAAACTCATAATGCCCATACCTCGTCCTGAAAGCAGTCTTCGGAATATCTCCGGCCTTGATCTTCATTTGGTGATACCCCAATCGGAGATCAATCTTCGAGAAAACCTTTGCACCCTGCAATTGATCGAACAGATCATCGATTCTAGTCAAAGGATACTAATTCTTGATCGTCAACTTGTTCAGTTCACAGTAGTCAATGCATAGTCTTACACTTCCGTTTTTCTTCTTGACAAATAATACAGGTGCTCCCCAAGGCGATATGCTAGGTCGTATGAAACCCTTATCTAACAATTCTTGTATCTGGGTCTTCAACTCCTTTAACTCGGTAGGGGCCATCCTGTATGGTGCTTTAGACACCGGCGCCGAACCTGGCATAAGGTCTATTACAAACTCTGTAGCCCTGTCCGACGGTAGACCTGGAAGCTCCTCTGGAAATACATCTGGGAACCCTCGAACCACATCTATATCTTCCATCTTTGGCACCTCAGCAGTGATGTCGACTACAGACACTAGATTCCCCACTCCCCCTTTCTCTAAGCATCGGTTGGCTTTTAGGGCGGAGAGAATCAGCTTCCGCTTCCTAGATAGCCTGATCCCAGTGAAGCTATACTCCTTTCCCTTTTTGTCTGTAAGCACAAGCTTCCTTTCACCACATAATAGGATAGCTGAATGGTGGCCTAGCCAATCCATTCCCAAGATGACATCAAAGTCTGCCATCTCGAGTAGTACCAGACTTGCTTCTAAGTCTCGGCCTTCAATACATACAGTACATGGTCCATAATATTCAGTCAAAGCCACTTCGACTCCTAGCGGAGAGTGAACTATCAAGCTTGGGTTCAAGTGCTTAATTGGTAACTCCATTCGCTTTCCAAAGGAAATAGAAACAAAGGACTGTGTGGCCCCATAGTCAAATAGTACTCTGGCAGGTATACCAGCTACATTTACAATTCCTGGAATTTTTATTATCCCTTAGTTCTACATGCGCATACACACAATGAAAATAGTAAGCCAAATAGTAAGGGATAGAGTCGTACCAGTGACCACATCAGGTGCTGCAGCTGCCTCTTCAGTGGTGACCGCATAAACTTTTCCTTGCTGGGGAGGTTGCTTCCTAGGTAGAGTGTAGGTCCTTGCAATATGACCCACTTGCTGACAGTTGAAACATTTGATATTCGGGTTGAATCCGGCGTTCTGTGGCACAGGTGGTGCCGCATTGTTCCTAGCAGGTACTGTAGCGGTCTGAGCCCTGTATGGGCGGAAAGGCCTATTGTTACCGCCACCCGAACTCTCAATAGCGGGTCTCTTCACTCCTCTGTTCTGAGCGAAGAAACTGTCCACTGACTGAACTTTATCACCCTCGCAACCTGCACAGCCTCATTATAGATTTTCTTGTCCAGGCCCAATATGTGCTCTCTGATGCTTCCACGTAGTCCCATGGTGAACCTACGTGTCTTGGTCTCTTCTTCTTGCATACTTGCCGGTGCGAAGAAAAATAACTCCTCGTACCTCTGCTGGTAGGCATCCATAGTCGACTGAGACTACTGCAAATTAAGGAACTCCTTCTCCATCTGATCTCTGAAACTCTTCGAAAAATACTTATCGAAGAAGGCAACCTTGAACACTTCCCAATCTACCTGTGCATGCTTCGTCTGCATATATGCTCGTGTAGAATTCCACCAAGCATTCGCATCTTCCTTCAGCATATGAGTGGCAAACAAGACCTTTTCATCCTCTGATCAAGTCATCAGTCGAAAATTCTTCTCCATTTCTGCAATCCACTATGCTGGCCACAATGGTTTTCCTGTCTTACCTGGGAATGAAGAAGGCTTTAATTTTAGGAATCTATCCACCGCCTTGCTCAAGTGGTGCTGTCCCTGAGTATTCATTCTGTACCATGGTGGTGGATACGGAAATGCTCCCTGATAAGCAGAAGATGACGGAAACTTGTGCAGTGGTGGTACATTCTGGGGTTGGCCCATCGGCCCTGGACCACCATGCATCGGCTGTGTAGTATTATCCCCTCCAGACCCGGTGTTGAGCATGTTTACTGAGATCAGGGACACCCAGAGGGTCATCCTCGAGTCTCAGCGAGAGATGGGTCAAGAGTTGGGACGTCTGGCTCGTAGCCTACGGGTGACACAGGACCAGGTACACTAGCTTAGGGTCGCTTACGAGTGAGATTATGACATAGCGAACCCTATTCCTCCTAGGCCCTTACCCCATGATTGTCCCTCTTTATTTTCTTTCACTTGACGGTTTATATAACAGGGTAACTGTCTGGTTTGTGGACTGTACCCTGTAGCACTATTTCATTTGATACTTTTTTCTTTTATTTAATGAAAGTTTTCATGTTTCACCTAACTAGTATATGTGCACATGTTAAGTTTCATATTTGGTATAGAATATAATGCTCTTTCTTAATCCGTCTCAGGTATCAAACAATGCTTAGGGTGTGTTTGTATTAAAAAATTTTGATATTCCTAACTCAGTTCATCGACTTAGTTAAGTGCAATATGGTTTGTTGGACAGAGCCCGAGAGCTCTGATACCAAGTTGTCACACCCCAATTCCGATCCAACCAGAATGGTGTAAGTGAACCGTCATTGAACCAACGGTTCACACCAGGATCTCGAATAGGCCGTGTCCACTCATACAAACCCATTACACATAACCACAATCAGAATACAAATAATACAGCGGAAGTCTTTAAATAAATGAACTGAGAATCTATTGATAAATTTAAATAAAATATCCAATTATTTAAATTCAAACATCTAATATAATATCCTTACATCCATTTAGTCCAACTGAAAATAACTGAAATAAATAAATAAAACCAATCAAAGGTACACGCAGAAAGGGCACTCGCATGAAGCGTCATGCTCGTCCTCTCCTGCCTGTACGTCCAACGCAGCAACACCACCATACGCCGGAGCGTTCATATAGTCGTCCACTGTGTAACCTGCATCAACATCTAAAAACAATGTATATACAAAGGTTGAGCTCACAACTTAGCTCAGTAAAACAATCAGACAGTTTCACAATATTATGCATGAGTAACAATCAATTTTATGCTGTTGTCTGGTTTAAGTTTGCAATGTGCTATAGAAAGGTTTGGTGGCCCCCGCACCTCTATACACGAGTGTGTGGCACCTCATGGATCACACCCCCATTGGCCCACATGCACCCATCATGGAATAGAGATAGAGCTAAGATACCCCCGTACCTCCCCCAATGCTCTACCCATACCAGTACCTAAGCCCCTACTGGCCAGGGCTCGTAAACTGGGCTCGCAACTAACCAATCCTATATGTCATCAATGTATGCTCTATCCCAGCACAGCCGTCTACGGCATTGAGATATAGCTAAGGCATTCGCACACCTCCCCTGATGCCCTATCCGCAACTAACCCACTAGGATAGAAACATAACGCAGGTAGACCATATCCCAACATAACTTCCTACAGCATAGAGATAGAGCTAAAGCATCGTGGACTTGCCAGCGTCGACCTCGGAGACCACAATGCCACATAACCATGGTCAGGCCAGCATCAACATCGGAGACCACCGTACCATGACCTTCCCCTGATGCCCCACCCGTACCAAGCATGTTAAGACAGAATACTACAAAAGGTGCTAGTATGAGGAGCGATCCCAGGCCCATGCCCCACTCCACACACTAACGAAACAATCGCATGCTTAACAATCACATCCTATCAATGCATGAACAGTAATAATAACTGATATTAAAAGATGGCATGTGAATATGCACAAACATCACATCATATATAATCAGGTGATTAACATCGACTTACTGTCCATTAATTATTAGGTTTAGGTCAGATTCCCTTACCTGACGCTCGTTTGTTAGCTTGCTCCACGTCGCAAGATCCAAACAGGAAGTCACAAAGTCCTACAATATTATTAAGGTTTCATTAGAATAGTTTTCTTAGGGTTTCATGTTGGTCGAAAACCAACATGGTCCCAAACCAGCCTTTCAGAACTGACCGGTCGCAACATACTGGTTGCAGCCCTGTGAGCAAACTAGCAACCAGTACGGTCGACTGGTATGTCTCCGAAAGATCATACACTTGGTTTTTCGACTGCCGTCGATCGATTTCCTTGGATTCTCAGGGTTTCTCCTATTCATTCTAAGTCTAATCTTGGAGTTAGAGTTATCCCCAACTCATTCAAGTCTTATTTCGATGAATATCATCTCAAAACTCGAATCTAAGGTTTGACGGAAAACTAGGGTTTAATATCCAATTTAGGGTTTTAGATCAATACCTACTTTGCATGGTATTGATCCACCCACAAAACTATCCTAGAGTCAAAGGGTTAGAAGAATGATTAAAACACTTACCGTCGACTTGCGTAAAGTGAGCGTCGTCGAACGGCAATGGTGGCACCTCCTTCTTTCCTAGCTCCTTCTCCTTTCCAACCTCCTTCTCTTCTCTAGGGTTTATGAGAGATAATGGAAAGGATTTGAGGAGGTTTAAGGTGTATTTATAGGCTAGAATTAGGGTTTAGTAACCTTATTAGAATTAGGAAGGTTCAGGCATTAGGGTTTAGGAAAATGGGACCCACAGAGATCCAATTCTGGATCTCCGCACTCAGCTGTGCAGAGCTGACTGATCGACCGGTACCATCGATCGGTCAACATAAAATGATGATTAATTGACCGTCTTTGACCCCATTTCATACCTTTTTGTCATCCGCTCGTCCCGTCTGGCCCGGTGATGATCGGAAGACCTGCTACGACACAAAAACCAAGGTTTAGACCGGGTTTACGGAGTGTGGGTCTCACAACACACATACATTCACATGCCTATTCCTATCATCATCATCATCATCATTTTATAAACAATAAGGTAAATATGCATGAACAAATAATAGAAACATTAGATGACATGTTGTATGCACATTACAAACATATTCGTATAGGATCAAGCATAGCATTGGACTCAAGAAAAGAGAAAATAATTTGTTATTAACCAATTAGTTTAGAGTTCTGTTTCCTCACCTTAGCTTGCTAATAGATCCTCTTACAAGCTTTAAGATCACCTTTATATTGTTATTATATTGCTAGAAGACCTAACAAAGTCGATAGAATTTAATTAGAATTAATTCTGATTTTTAAAAACCATTTTGTTAACTGGGGGTCGGAGGTAGGGTCGGAGCAATGATCGACCCTGGGTGCGACCACCCCTATTCTGGACTTCCCGAACACTGGGGGTCGATTCTCAGGGTCTGGTAGGGTCGATTGGCCATCGACCCCCCATGCGACCCCCTGTGGGTTTTGGTCGATTTTCTTCCTTCAGTCCATTCTTCATGTTTGGGGTCATATGGTTTGCTCCTATAATCCATTCCACACATGTTCTATGGTCTAGAACCATGATTCTACCACCTATATGGCTTTCATGATTTTCTCCCATGGTTTTCCATGAAAACCTAACCATCGGTTGATGGTTTGGGTTTCTCCGAGATCATACTCTCTGCATTATCTATCCTAAGGTCTTTAGCAATTCATGGAATTAGTATCCATACCTAAGAAGAATACTCCTTCTCTGCAACTCTTCTCCCTTGGCCTTCTTCTCTTCTTTCCTTCTCTTTTCCTTCTCTTCCTTCTCTTCTCTTTCTCTCAATTCAATTAGGGTTGTAAAAGGAGTAAAAGAGGCTTAGGGACGTCCTATTTATAGAGTAGAAACTCCTAAAATAAGTCCCATTGAGATTTGGAAGGAATCCCATCAAAATTAGGAAACTTTCCTAATTTTCAGATTTACCGAGTACCGGGGGTCGATAGGGGGGTCGGAGATCCCGTCGACCCCTGGTTCCTTAAGTATTCGACCCCCCATGTAAAACTGGGGGTCTGACTTCTATCTAGGGGGGGTCCGACCCTTCCTTGCTGGGTATGCGACCCTCCCCTTAATTTAAGTGTTTTTGGGTCAGTTTAATATCTGGGATCGTGATCTCCTTCATGCACTTGGTCTATTTGGCTCATCCATGATGGGTAGACCTGGTTCAAGGTGGTAAGACCTAATTAGTTTGATACGGGTCTTACAACCTGGGTCTACCCTGGCAACTTTCTTGCAAGGGAATCCATCTTTCCCAGTCTTTTGCTTCTTGGATGTGTCGTCAGGTGTCGCGACCTAATCATCAGATCTTTTTTTTCGTTGGACTTGGGATGTGTAAGGAGATGGGCTTCATTCATCACAGCATATTTCTCTATCCTGGTCATTAGTTCAGCATAAATCTATGGTGGCCTTTTGTAGAGCGACTTCAAAAGATCTTTATCAATTTAGTTCTTACAATGAGCAAGAGAACAAATTACATCATTTTGCCCAAAAAGAAAAAAAAAGTAAGAAACTTCAAGGATCGTGTGGCTCCACCTGAATGGCTTGATCGGCTCGCCTCTCCTACACTGGTAGGGCTAAGGGCGGGACTTTATTTCCAGACAAAATGGCTACAATGGGATCCACCTCAAGAGTTGGGCTAGGCTGTCCTTGTCCGACAACTTGTCCAGTATCGATCTCCTCTACTAGCTCATCCTCGCGCCCCCGACCTTCACACGGAGCATCCTCTGTGTCATCTCCCTCGTAGTCTTAGCCCTGTGTGACTCCTTCTTTCGCCTCATCCTTGCCCTTACCTTCCTCTAAGGAACCCTCCTCTTCCTCTTCAGCTTCATCAGATTTGTCCAATGAAAGGGAATACCCATAGTAGTCAGCCTCGATCTATAGCTTCTCGATCTGTAGCTTTTCTCGCATGTAAGTTTGCAGGTCCTTCGCCCCATTGAAGAAATGCCAAATACCAAAGTCGGCCATGTCAAGGTGCCGCATGATATGTGTCTCCAAGTCCGAAGACCTCTTGTAATCATTCAGGGCAGCCTTGACCCTGGCAGGAATATCGACTCTCAGCTTCTCCAGCTCAGCACGGTGCCTGGCGGATGCCATGGCCTGACTTTCTTCCCTCTTCTTCTTTTCTGCTTTGAGCTAGGACTCCAACTCGGTGGCCCTAGCCCTTAAAGTTACCAATTGGGAGTCAAGATCCCTAGCTCGAATTCTCTCCGTGGTTGCGGCCTGCTCCAAGTTGTATGTCCTCTGCCTTTTCCCTTTAAGGGTCTCTTCAAGGTGCTCCTTCTCGAACCCGACGAGCACAGCACCCTCCTGAGATCACCTCAAGTCCTCTTTGAGATCATCCCGCTCTTTCGTGAGCTAGTCCACCATCTCAGAGAAGACATGCCTCACTTCAATCGCCCCTTCTCTAGTCTGCTCGGCCTCGCGAGCATGCTCAAGGGCCTCGTCCCTTTCTATCCCCATCCGATGGATTTTTGCTGCCCAGTGCTCCTCACGCTTTCTGTTAAGCAATAACAGCACTCAAGGTGTTAAAGCTCAAGGAAAAAAACTTAAAAGGATCAAGACATCATTGACAACACTCACCTGGACATTATTCGTCTCTAGTAGACGGTAGATCTCAGGCATCTCCTGCCCCCTGAAGTATTCAACAGTGGTGGGAAAGTAAATTCCCTCCACCAGTTGATGGGCCATCAAAGGCTCCAGCGATTAGCTCCCCTCTTGACGCTCTAGAGAGGAATGTAGACGTTATTAGGGCTAGGCTCTCGTTCTTGCAGCCGAAATGGCAAGTTGGTGCAACACCCCTGTCTCAAAGGGCTGGCCGAGTGTCTCGCTGGTAGTGATAAACACGAGGGTGGTGACTCCACGATTTCCCTTGACCGTGGGACCAAAATGGTTTTGTGTCTCCCTTCCTGTCCATTGTATAGTGGTAGATCAGGTGGTGATCAAGATGGCGATCTAGAAGAAGCTGGCATCTCCTCTCGCACATCCATTATGGTTGTAAGACCCCCTCCCTACTAACCTGGTCTAACCGTATCATGTCAGGTCTTCCTATCATGGCCGGATCAAGCAGACCAAGTGCGTAAAACCACAAGGCTAGGTATGTAAATTGATCCAAAATCAGTCAATTTTAAGTGTGTGTTCGCATACCTGAGCTGGTATAGTCGACCACACCTTAAGGAAAGTAAGACCACTCAAAATCCAATGTGTGGTCACATATTTGGGACATGTGGTCGACGGATTCTATGACCGCATGTGCGACCGCACGAAGTTGAGACCGACTCGAGTTTTTGGAAACTTCTCTAAACTAAGAGATCTCTTTCCTAGTTGAGGGAGAACTCTATATGGAGGTTTTTTCCTCTATATAAAGGACTTTTCTTAGCCTCTCTCACTCTTTTAGAACCTAAATTAAAACTCTAAACCTGAGAGAGAAAGAGAAAGGGGAAGAGAAGGAGATAGAGATCTGAAGAGGCAAGCTAAGAAGAAGGAAGGTTCTAGCTTGCTATAGAAAATCATGGTAAGGAACCATCTCTGTAGAAGTAGATCACATAGTATAGGGTTTTTTTCATTGTAAATTTAGATATGGAATTGATGTGGGATCTCAACCATGAGACCCCATGAACAAAAACTCAAGGGAGATCCCTGGAGAGTAGGTTAGGGTGGATAACTTTGCAAAAATTATGAACTGAAGATCATAGACCGATCATAGGAGGAACCTATTGATAAACCAAGGAATCGACTCTTGAAGGAATTGGATTGAGGATAAAAATTGACCAAACTTCATGTGGTCGTAGCCTATGGTCAACTATAGAGTGACCAAAGGTCGACTACATACTCTCGAGAAGATCCCAGAGAAGGTATGGTCACATGTGTGGTTGCATGATATGCGACCATATACATCGACCACACACCCTATGGTTGTAAATACTGAGACCACAGGTTCAACCACACCTGCGACCACACAATTTCAGGAAGCCTATTTGAGACCAAATTATGTTTTTGACTATTGTAACTTGGTAAACTTGAACCCTAACTTAAAATCCATAAATTTTTTAGGTTCCCAAGTAGTTCAAAAGTGATTTTCAAGGCTTGGAGAAAATTAAACATCGTTAAAAGGTGAGGGAACAAGACCTAAACTAATTGGATAATAATAAGTTGTTTCTATTTTATTTGTCCAATGAAATGAATGATTTTATGCTTATAATGTGCATCTCACATGTCATCCAATATTACTGCTATTTTTGCTCATGCATATTTATTTCTGTCTATTTATAATATGATGATGATGATGATGATGATGATGCTAGGACTAGGCATGTAATTGTATGTGTGGTTAGTGTGTTGAATGCGAGTGGTACATCAGGGGGAGGACATGGCATTGTGGCCTCTGGCCTGGTCACCAAACTCTAGCTCTATCTCTACTCAAGTCCTACAGACTAACATCGTTGTATCGCCATTACCTTAGAGGAACTATTACTTCATAGGGTAGCAAAGGAGGTTATCTCGATCTGTGTGGTCTCTGAATTTACCGAGAGGCCTTTGCTCTATCTCTATGGGCTTATTGAGGGATGCTGAGGTTTGGCATTGGATACATTTAGATGGCATTAGGATTGATTAGTTGCAAACCTAGTTTGCAAGCCCCTGCCAATAGGGGCTTACGTGTTGGTATGGGAAGGGCATCAGGAGAAGTATTGGCAGTGTGTGATCTAGACACTTTAGCTCTTTCTCTATTCCATGGTGGGGTGGATATGGGACGATAATAATATTTGTTCCATTTGTTGGATTCACACACCCGTGTATAGAGGTATAGTGGCCGCCAATCCTTTCTATAGCACATTGCAAACTTAAAACCAGACCAAAGATATAAATTGAATGCATGCATATGTTTGCGCATTATTTTGTTTGCTCACTGAACCGTAATGTGTGCTTACCCTTTCGACGTCGACTATTTTTAGTTGATGATGCAGGTCCTACTGTGGAAGATTATATGAATGCACCAACGTACGGACACATAGCGACTATGGACGTAGAAGCTGTAGAGGAAGCGCATGATCTATCATGCGAATACAATCAATGTGTTTTTTATTAGTGTAGTTTTATTTGAATACTAGAACATGTAATTGATTATTTTACTTTATGTCTTGCGTCATTTGAAAATAATTAGATTTAATTATTTATTATCATTGTTAGATACTTAATTCATTATTAATAAAAACTTCTGCTATTTAATTATTATCTCTGATTATTGTTATGGAATGTGCTTGGTTTATTATGGTGGGTACAGCCTATACGAGATCCTAGTTTGAACCGTTGGTTCTTATGATGGTTCTTCACACTACTGGTAAGTTCAAAATTGGGGTGTGACAAGGGTGGTTCCCTCCTCCTGTTGATGCGACTCTGGGGGGAAACAACTGTTCCCCTTTGCTGGGGCAAGTCTAGGGGAGGGATCTCTAGGACATCATCGGATCCCTCCGCGGAAACATCTTCTACGGGAGCAACCCGCTCAAGTATCAGGGAAGGAAGTGGCAGCTGTGTCACATCCCAATTCTGCACCATTCAAAATGGTGTGATGAACCGCTAATAAACCAATGGTTCAACCAGGATCTCTAATAGGTTGTGTCTGTTGAAAATAAAACCATACACATCCTCAACCATAATCAGAATAAATACACAATAGCGGAAGTCTTAATAATAAATGAACTGAGGAATCTAACTGTGATAATCATAAATAAAATATCAAATTATGTTGTATCAACTGAGACATAAGTAAATAAAGTATCAATTACATTTCCTTAATAATTCAAATGAAAATCTAATCGAAAACGCATGCATTGCACTCGCATGAAGAGTCATGCGTTTCCACTAAGTCTTCAGCTTCCATCGTAGTGATGTGCCCGTACGCAGAAACATTCATATAGTCTTCCACCGTGGTACCTGCATCATCAACTAAAAATATTCGACGAGGAATGGGTGAGCACACATCACGGCTCAATGAGCAAACAAAATAATGCAACAAACATATGCATGCATTCAATTCATATCTGTGGTCTGGTTTATAAGTTTGCAATGTGCTATAGAAAGGTTCGGTGGCCACCTCATCTCTATACACAAGTGTGTAAATCCATCCAATGAGTATCGGCACTGTCATCCCACATGCACCCACCATGGACAATATACACCCCATGAAAACGGCATGGCTGTACCGGTTTTCCATACCAACACGTAAGCCCCTGCTGGCGAGGGCTTGCAAACTAGGCTCGCAACTAACCAATCATAATATCAAACAGTATATCCAAGGCCTCACCCCAGCATCCCTCAATACATCCATAGAGATAGAGCTAAGGCCCCCTGGCAGAGTCGAAGACTACAAGGTCCGAGACCACCTCCCCTGATACCCTATGACGTAATAGTTCTGCTAAGGTAATGGCGATACGACGATGTCAGTGGACATGACTTGAGTAGAACCATGGCACAATATACACCCCATGAAAATGGCATGGCTGTACCGATTGATACCAACCCCTACCCGCACCATGTACACTAACCACACACATACATTCACATGCCTATTCCTAGCATCATCATCATCATCATCATCATGTTATAAATAAATAGAATTAAATATGAATGAACAGTAATAGCAGGAATATTGGATGACATATTGAATGCACATACAAGCATACACGCATAGAATCAGTCATGGCATTGGACTCAAGAAATAAAAACATTTTATTATTAGCCAATTAGTTTAGGTCTTGTTCCCTCACCTTTGCTTGAGTGTTGATCCTCTTTCAAGCTTTAAAACCACTTTTATATCAATAGAAAAACCTAACAAGTCGATATATTTTAGTTAGAAGTCATTCAGGCATCATTAGGCTAGTTTTTAAGCACGGGTCGCAGGGTGGGTCGCAGGTAGGGTAGCGTCACACCCTAATTCTGATCCAACCAGAATGGTGTGAGTGAACCGTCATTGAACCAACAGTTCACACCAGGATCTCAAATAGACTGTGTCCTCTCATACAAACCATTGCACATAACCACAATCAGAATATAAATAATACAGCGGAATTCTTTAAATAGAATGAACTGAGTATCTATTGATAAATTAAATAAGTATCCAATTATTCAAATTCAAACATAAAATATAATATCGTTACATCTCTTTAATCCAATCGAAAATAATGAAAATAAATAAAAATCCAATCAAAGGTACACGCAGAAAGGGCACTTGCATGAAGCGTCATGCTCGTCCTCTCCGGCCTGTACATCCGACGCAGCAACACCACCATACGCCGGAGCGTTCACATAATCGTCCACCAACTAACCTGAATCAACATCTAAAACAATGTACGTACAAAGGGTGAGCTCACAACTTAGCTCAGTAAGACAATCAGAAAATTTCACAATATTATGCATGAGTAACAATCATTTTATGTTGTGGTCTGGTTTAACTTTGCAATGTGCTATAGAAAGGTTTGGTAGCCCCCGCACCTCTATACACGAGTGTGTGGCATCGCATGGAATCACACCACCACCGGCCCACATGCATCCATCATGGAATAGAGATAGAGCTAAGATATCCTCGTACCTCCCCCGATGCTCTACCCATACTAGTTCCTAAACCCCAACTGGCCAGGGCTCACAAACTGGGCTCGCAACTAACCAATCCTATATGTCATCAATGTACGCTCTATCCCAGCACAGCCATCTACGGCATAGAGATAGAGCTAGAGCGTGCAGGCCGGGCTGGAGACCACAATACCTCACCTCCCCCTGATACCCTATCTGCAACTAACACACTAGGATAGAACAATACGCCGGTAGACCCTATCCCAATATAACTCCCTACGGCATAGAGATAGAGCTAAACCATCATGGACAAGCCAGCGTCGACCTCGGAGACCACAATGCCACATAACCATGGCCAGGCCAGCATCAACATCGGAGACCACCGTACCACGACCTTCCCCTGATGCCCCACCCATACTAAGCATGTTAAGACAGAATACTACAAAAGGTGCCAGTGTGAGGAATGATCCCAGGCTCCATGCCCCACTCCACACACTAACGAAAACAACCACATGCCTAACAATCACATCCTATCAATGCATGAACAATAATAATAATTGAAAGTAAAGGATGGAATGTGAATATGCACAAAACATCACATCATATATATTCAGTGTTATTAACATTGATTTATTGTCCATTAATTATTAGGTTTAGGTCAGATTCCCTTACCTGATGCTCGTTTGATAGCTTGCTCCACGTCGCAAGATCCAAATGTGCTATCACAAAGTCATACATAATATTAAGGTTTCATTAGAATAGTTTCTTAGGGTTTCACGTTGGTTGAAAAACCAACGAGGTTACAAAATACCCTCACAGAGCTGACCGGTGCCATGTACCGGTCGCAGCTCTGTGGGGAATACTGACGACCAGTATGGTCAACCGGTCCCCACAGACCAGCCCCTCGAAAGATACCGGTGGCAACATACCGGCCGCACTGTGTGCAACCGGTATAGTCGACTGGTATGTCTCCGAAAGACCATACTTGGGTTTTTCGACTGTCGTCGATCATCCTCCTTGGATTTCCAGGGTTTCTCCTATCCATTCTAAGTCTGAGCTTTGAGTTAGAGTTATTTCTAACTCATTCAAGTCTAGTTTTGATGAATATCATCTCGAAACTCGAATCTAGGGTTTGACGGCAACTTAGGGTTTAATATCCAGTTTAGGATTTTAGATCAATACCTACTTTGCATAGTATTCATCCACCCCTATAACTATCCTAGAGTCATAGGGTAAGAAGAATAGTTAAAACACTTACCATCGACTGGCGTAAAGTGAGCGTCGTCGAACGGCAATGGCGGCACCTCCTTCTTCTTCCTAGCTCCTTCTCCTTTCCAACCTCTTTCACTTCTCTAGGGTTTGTGACAGACAATGGAAAGGATTTGAAGAGGTTTAAGGGTGTTTATATAGGCTAGAATTAGGGTTTAGTAACCCTATTAGGATTAGGAAGGTTCAGGCATTAGGGTTTAGGAAAGTGGGACCCTCAGAAGTCAATTTTTGGATCTCCGCACTCAGCTGCGCAGAGCTGACCGGTCGACCGGTACCAAGACCGGTACCATCGACCGGTCAACATAAAATCATGTTGATTTGATCGTCTTTGGTCCGATTTCGTACCTGTTTGTCATCCGCTCGTCCCGTCTGGCCCAATAATGATCAGAAGACCTGCTACGACACAAAACCAAGGTTTAGACCAGATTTACAGAGTGCGGGTCTTACAACTCCCCCACCCTTAAAAGAATTTTGTCCTGAAATTTACATGTAGGTCTCACAACTCCCCTACCCTTAAAAGAAATTTTGGCCTCGAAATTTAAACGTACCTTGATCGTAGAAAAGATTAGGACACTCCTTCCTCATTGCGGTCTCCTCTTCCCAAGTAATTTCTTCGACATTTTGGCTTCTCTAATGCACCTACACATAATGAATATCCTTGGTTCGAAGTTGTTGTACCTTTCAACTTGAGAGCATCATAGGCACCACTTCAAATGTTAAGTCTTCAGTCAAGTCTGGGAGGTCTGCTGTCAAGATGTGCGATGAGTCTCTGACATAATTTTTCAACAATGATACATGGAACACATCATGAACACTTGACATAGATGGTGGTAAAGCCAATTGATATGCTACATTACCCCGTCTAGCCAATATCTCGTATGGTCCCACATACCTAGGGCATAGCTTTCCCTTCTTACCAAATCGTTTCAAACCTTGCACCGGTGATATCTTCAAGAATACTTTGTCACCCACTGCAAACTCCAGATCTCGACGTCGATTATCCGCATAGTGCTTCTGTCGAACTTGAGCTGTCTTTACTCTCTCCTTGATTTGATCAATCACTCGACAAGTTTCTTCAACGAACTCCGGCCCTATAATTCTTATTTCTCCCACCTCGTTCCATAACAGAGGTGTACGACACTTCTTCCCATAGAGTGCTTCATTTGGGGCCATCTGAATTGTAGCCTGATAGCTGTTGTTATAAGAAAACTCGATAAGTGATAGTTTCTCATCCCAAGCTCCCTTGAAGTCTAATGCATAGGCTCGGAGCATGTCTTCTAAAATTTGAATAGTTCACTCTGACTGTCCGTCCGTCTGAGGGTGAAAAGCTGTACTGAACTTCAACTTTGTTCCCATAGCTTTCTGTAATCCTTCCCAGAACTTTGATGTAAAACGAGGATCTCTGTCAGATACTATACTCTCTGGAACGCCATGGAGTCTGACTATATTATCAACATATAACTTGGCCTGCTTCTCCATGGAATACTGAGGTCTGACCGCAATAGATCGAGCTGTCTTGGTGAGTCGGTCGACTGTAACCCAAACTGTATCTACTGACCTTGGTGTCAAAGGTAGGCCAGTGACGAAATCCATGGTGATACAATCCCACTTCCATGCAGTATGGCTGTAGTAAACCTGCGGGTCTCTACCTTTCTGCTTTAACTTGTTGACAATTCAGACATTGGAACACGAAACGAGCTATATCTGCTCTCATACCCCTCTACCAATATAGTCTTCTTAAATCATGGTACATTTTGGTACTTCCTGGATGTACCGAATATGAAGTGTAATGAGCTTCCGTCATAACTCGATCTCTGATGTTGCAGTCTTCACTCTCAGGTATACATAACCGTCCACGATACCTGAGTACCTTGTCTGAATCCAAGGTAAAGTCAGGATTGCTCGTACCCTTCTCTAAGTCTTCTTGCACTGTCTTGAGATGTGGATCCTGTAGGATTGCTACCTTGACTTCATCGACTAGATCCGGTGAGATCTTCAAAGCGGTGAACATCATGGTGTACTTATGAATTAAGCCTTGCTCAACATGATCTTCTGCAGTCTCTATAATATGTTCTTCATCAATTTCCATTGAACTTGAGGCTGCAGCACACAATGCAGCATTTGTACTTGGCCTGGCCACAGGTTTCGATGCCCACTTTCTGCTTAAGGTGTCAGCCACCACATTTGCTTTGTCCGGATGGTACTGGATGTCATAATCATAATATTTCAACAATTCTAGCCATCACCTCTGTCCCATATTCAGATCCTTCTGAGTGAAAAGATAAGTTAAGCTCTTGTGATCTGACTTAATCTGAAACTTCTCACCGTACAAGTAGTGTCTCCAAGTCTTGATTGCATGTATAACCGCTGCTAACTCCAAATCATGAGTAGGATAGTTCTTTTCATGCTCTTTTAACTATCTTGATGCGTAAGCAATCACCTGTTCTCCTTGCATCAATACACACCCGATACCCAACCCTGAAGCATCCGTATATAAAGTAAACGGTACGCTTGGTTCTGGGATGGTCAAGATAGGTGCCGAGACTAGTCTTGACTTCAAAGTCTGAAAACACTTTTCGCACTCATCTATCCATATGAATTTCTCCCCCTTCTTGGTCAATCTGGTGAGTGGAACAACGATCCTGGAGTAATCTTCCACGAATCTTCTATAATAACCAGCCAACCCAAGGAAACTACGAATCTTCGCAACAGATTTTGGTGCTTCCCATCCTACTATAGCAGCTATCTTACTTGGATCAACCTTGATACCGTCTTCGGATACTACATGGCCCAAGAAAGCCACTTCCTTCAGCCAAAACTCGCACTTCTTGAACTTAGCATGAAGCTTCTCTTGTCTTAGCTGTTGTAGGGCTGCTCTTAAGTGTGTTGTATGAGCCTCCATGTCCTTTCAGTAGACCAATATGTCATCGATGAATACGATGACCGAAGTGTCCAACATATCATGAAACACTCGGTTCATCAGTTCCATGAACGACGCTGGGGCGTTGGTCAACCCGAATGACATGACTAGAAACTCATAATGCCCATACCTCGTCCTGAAAGCAGTCTTCGGAATATCTCCGGCCTTGATCTTCAGTTGGTGATACCCCAATCGGAGATCAATCTTCGAGAAAACCTTTGCACCCTGCAATTGATCGAACAGATCATCGATTCTAGGCAAAGGATACTGATTCTTGATCGTCAACTTGTTCAGTTCACGGTAGTCAATGCATAGTCTTACCCTTCCATTTTTCTTCTTGACAAATAATACAGGTGCTCCCCAAGGCGATATGCTAGGTCGTATGAAACCTTTATCTAACAATTCTTGTATCTGGGTCTTCAACTCCTTTAACTCGGTAGGGGCCATCCTGTATGGTGCTTTAGACACCGGCGCCGAACCTGGCATAAGGTCTATTACAAACTCTGTAGTCCTGTCCGATGGTAGACCTGGAAGCTCCTCTGGAAATACATCTGGGAACTCTCGAACCACATCTATATCTTTCATCTTGCGTGACTCCACCGTGATGTCGACTACAGATACTAGATACCCCACTCCCCCTTTCTCTAAGCATCTCTTAGCTTTTAGGGCGGAGAGGATCAGCTTCCGCTTCCTAGGTAACTTGGTACCAGTGAAGCTATACTCCTTCCCTTTTTTGTCTGTAAGCACAAGCTTGCTTTCACCACATAATAGGATAGCTGAATGATGGCCTAGCCAATCCATTCCAAAGATGACATCAAAGTCTGCCATCTCGAGTAGCACCAAACTTGCTTCTAAGTCTCGGCCCTCAATACATACTGTACATGGTCCATAATATTCAGTCAAAGCCACTTCGACTCTTAGCGGAGAGCGAACTATCAAGCTTGGGTTCAAGTGCTTGATTGGTAACTCCATTCGCTTCCCTAAGGAAATAGAAACAAAGGAATGCGTGGCCCCAGAGTCAAATAGTACTCTGGCAGGTATACCAGCTACATTTACAATTCTTGAAATTTTATTATCCCTTAGTTCTACATGCGCATACACACAATGAAAATAGTAAGCCAAATAGTAAGGGATAGAGTCATACCAGTGACCACATCGGGTGATGCAGCTGCTTCTTCGGTAGTAACCGCATATACTTTTCCTTGCTGGGGAGGTTGCTTCCTAGGTAGAGTGCAGGTCTTTGCAATATGACCCACTTGCTGACAGTTGAAACATTTAATGTTCGGGTTGTGTCCAGCGAACTGTGGCACAGGTGGTGACATATTGTTCCTTGCAGGCACTGTAGCGGTCTGAGCCCTGTATGGGCGGAAAGGTCTATTGTTACCGCCACCCGAACTCTCAATAGCGGGTCTCTTCATTCCTCTATTCTGTGCAAAGAAGCTGTCCCTCTGACTAGATTCTATCACTCTCGCAACCTGCACAACCTCATTATAAATTTTCTTGTCCAGCCCCAATATGTGCTCTCTGATGCCTCCACGCAGTCCCATGGTGAACCTACGTGTCTTGGTCTCTTCTTCTTGCATACTTGCCGGTGCGAAGAAAAATAACTCCTCGTACCTCTGCTGGTAAGCATCCACAGTCGACTGAGACTGTTGTAGATTGAGGAACTCCCTCTCCATCTGATCCCTGAAACTCTTCGGGAAGTATTTATCGAAGAAGGCGACTTTGAATGCTTCCCAATCCACCTGTGTATGCTTCGTCTCCAGATATGCCCATGTAGAATTCCACCAAGCATTCGCATCTTCCTTCAGCATATGAGTGGCAAACAGGACCTTTTCATCCTCTATACAAGTCATTAGTCGAAAATTTTTCTCCATTTCTGCAACCCACTGTGCTGGCCACAATGGTTTCACTGTCTTACCTGTGAATGAAGAAGGCTTCAGCTTTAGGAATCTGTCCACCGCCCGACTCAGATCGTGCTGTCCCTGTGTATTCATTCCGTACCATGGTGGTGGATACGGATATGCTCCCTGATAAGCAGAAGATGACGAAAACTGGTGCGGTGATGGTACATTCTGGGGTTGGCCCATCGGCCCTGGACTACCATGCGTCGACTGTGTAGTATTATTCCCTCCAGACTCGGGTGTACCTCCAGTGGGAACAGAACCCGGTAGCCTGAACATCTTCAATATCTTGCTCAGGAATTCTTTCTGCTGAGCTTGCATTTGATAGACCAGATTTGTAACAATGGTCTCAGAATTCCTGTGAGGTGGGCCAGGCAAATTTGTCGGTACTCTTGGAACCTGTTCTTCCTCAACTTTCGGGCTTGGCTCTCTAACATGGCCTGGTTCAACCTGTTCTTCCTCCTCGATGCGCATCCTAGCCTGGTGACGCTTTCGACCCCTACGACCGTTTTCGCCCACCATCTCAGACTATTCTGTTTGGATCTGAGAAGAAGACATAACACATGAGAATGAAAACAATAGTAGTGGTGTTATTTTTGAACAATGTAAGGCGAAACAGTCGAAAGGTAGAATTTAAATCTACAAAAAATTACAAATTTTTCATGATTTTTTTTTCTGGCTGTTTTATAGCTGACCGGTCGCAACATACCGGTCGCTACTCTGTAGAAAGTGGTGCGACCAGTATAGTCGACCGATCAGAATGAAAATTTTGATCGAGACATAGCGGTCGCAGCCCTGTAGGGGTACCGGTCGACCGGTATAGTCGACCGGTATGCCCAGAAAGGGCTTTAAAATCTCGAAAAGTGAGATTTTTCTCACTTTTCTTTCCTTCCTCTCCTCCGGTGGCGATTCTCCTCTAGATTCTGAGTTGCTACAGTCCAACCAGTGACCTTAGAAGTCGATTTCTTCCATTCAAGACTTAGAACTTCGTCTCCAGGTAGGTCTCTTCCCTCTCTAACAAGTTTATATAAATTTTTCATATCGTCTTTATGTAGAATTCTAGGTTTTTCTTTGATTGAGAGATTCCAACCGTAGGAACTCTTTTCCTTCGGCTTAGAAAGGGTTTAGGGACCCCTAAGAGCAAAATACCTCAACCAATTTGAGGTTTCACCGAACGGTTTTTGGAAAAATCGAATTTTTACAATTTTTGACCTAGGTTTTCAAAAATTTCGTAATTTCTTGGTTTTTCTTAAATTCTTGAAATTGCTTATTGTAATTTCCTATGTTTGATTTGTTGAAGAGTGTGGGGGTTACGCAAGTCCTCCTCCCCAAGTTTTTGGGTGAGTTCGAGGCTTTTTCCCAAATTACAGTCGTTATGCTGCCGAAATTTTGACAAAATCTAACATTTTCTTCTTATTTTCTTTTGTTTTGCAGTTTAATGGCTCCACGACGTGCTCTTGGCAAAGGTCCTCATGGCTCGAGCGTGCGCACTTATCAGCCACCAGCTCCACAACTCGACGAGCATTGGTTCCATTCCTTGGAGGCACAAGTTCGTTTCCCCTAGTTTGATAGCAAAAACATCGAATCTGGGTGGCGAGTTAACTTGGATAAGTTGGACAGGTTCGATGTGCGAGCAGCTTTTGACGCGCTTGGGTGGGTGCCTGTAATCTCATACACAGATACCACTCGTCCCAACCTGGTTAAGCCTTTTTATGCTAACCTGGAGCTTCATGGGGATGTCAATAGTCCCAATTTGGATAGGGACTTGCGCATCTCCAGTTTTGTCAAGGGCGTCCATATTTCCTTCAACACTCATCAGTTGACCGACCTGCTAGGGGTTCCAAATGATGGAGATCTAGTGTATTGCCCTCCAAAAGTGAAGGGCTATCTTAGCGAGGATTTACGCCGAGAGATAGCGGAGCAGATCCTAAATCATGGGGCTCCTATGAAGGCGGCTAGTCTGAAGCCCCTAGCTCGAGTCTATAGCCGCATCATCCAGCACAACATTGTGCCCCAGAGCGGCCACTATAGTGAGTTATCATAGCTCACTCAGTACATCACCTACTGCGTCTGCAGCGGGGAGCGGGTCTCTCTCCCTTACCTCATCATCCGGACCATGCATCAGGCGACCCTGGCCGATCAGGCCAGTAACCTTCCATACGGTCGTCTCATCACCTTCCTTCTACGTCGCCTAGGTGTGAGCATGAGAGGCGAGGTGACTGTTGAGGATACCATAACATCAGACATTGGCTGGGATGCCATTCAGAGGATACAGATGGTCAATCTGCCCGTTAGCGACGACGAATTGGAGGCTCACCCTCGCCCACTCGGGAGGGTAGCAGTCGCAGCAGCAGCGGCCAATGCGGCCTATGCAGCAGAGGCCGAGCGTGATGATGACGAGGATAGGGCAGAGGGTGTACCAGCGCCAGCTCCACAGCCTACACCTGTAGCACCACCGTCTACATCTACAGCTGGACCATCTCATCCCCCTCCAGACCCGGTGTTGAGCATGTTCACTGAGATCAGGGACACCTAGAGGGTCATCCTAGAGTCTCAGCGAGAGATGGGTCAGGAGTTGGGACGTCTGGCTCATAGCCTACGGGTGACATAGGACCAGGTACACTGGCTTAGGGTCACTTATGAGCGAGATTATGACATAGCGGACCCTATTCCTCCTAGGCCCCCTACCCCATGATTGCCCCTTTTATTTTTCTCTCCTATGACTGTTTATATAACAGAGTAACTGTGCGGTTTGTGGACTGTACCCTGTAGCACTATTTTATCTGATACTCATTTTCTATTTAATGAAAGTTTTTATGGTTTTTTTTTCCTAACTAGTGCATGGGTATCATTAGAATTTCATATTTAATACAGTATATTATGCTCTTTCTTAATCAGTCTTAGGTATCAAACAATGCTTAGGGTGTGTCTGTATTAAAATTTTTAATTTTTTCCTAACTCATTTCATCGACTTAATTAAGTGCATTATGGTCTGTGGACAGAGCCCGAGGGCTCTGATACCATGTTGTCACACCCCAATTCTGATCCAACCAGAATGGTGTGAGTGAACCATCATTGAACCAACGGTTCACACCAGGATCTCGAATAGACCGTGTTCTCTCATACAAACCATTGCACATAAATCAGTATATAAATAATACAGCGAAAGTCTTTAAATAGAATGAACTGAGTATCTATTGATAAATTAAATAAGTATCCAATTATTTAAATTCAAACATAAAATATAATATCATTACATCTCTTTAATCCAATCGAAAATAATGAAAATAAATAAAAATCCAATCAAAGGTACACGCAGAAAGGGCACTCGCATGAAGCGTCATGCTCGTCCTCTCCTGCCTGTACATCCAACGCAGCAACACCACCATATGCCAGAGCGTTCACATAATCGTCTACCGAGTAACCTGCATCAACATCTAAAATAATGTACGTACAAAGGGTGAGCTCACAACTTAGCTCAGTAAGACAATCAAACAGTTTCACAATATTATGCATGAGTAACAATCATTTTATGTTGTGGTCTTTGCAATGTATTATAGAAAGATTTGGTGGCCCACGCACCTCTATACACGAGTGTGTGGCACCGCATGGAATCACACCACCACCGGCCCACATGCACCCATCATGGAATAGAGATAGAGCTAAGATATCCCCGTACCTCCCCTGATGCTCTACCCATACCAGTACCTAAACCCCTACTGGCCAGGGCTCGCAAACTGGGCTCGCAACTAACCAATCCTATATGTCATCAATGTACGCTCTATCCCAGCATAGCCGTCTATGGCATAGAGATAGAGCTAGAGCGTGCAGGCCGGGCTGGAGACCACAATACCTCACCTCCCCTTGATACCCTATCCGCAACTAACACACTAGGATAGAACAATACGCCGGTAGACCCTATCCCAACGTAACTCCCTACGGCATAGAGATAGAGCTAAAGCATCGTGGACAAGCCAGCGTCGACCTCGGAGACCACAATGCCACATAACCATGGCCAGGCCAGCATCAACATCGGAGACCACCGTACCACGACCTTCCCCTAATGCCCCACCCGTACCAAGCATGTTAAGACAGAATACTACAAAAGGTGCCAGTGTGAGGAATGATCCCAGGCTCCATGCCCCACTCCACACACTAACGAAAACAACCACATGCCTAACAATCACATCCTATCAATGCATGAACAATAATAATAACTGGAAGTAAAGGATGGCATGTGAATATGCACAAAACATCACATCATATATATTCAGTGTTATTAACAAAGATTTACTGTCCATTAATTATTAGGTTTAGGTCAGATTCCCTTACCTGACGCTCGTTTGATAGCTTGCTCCACGTCGCAAGATCCAAACGTGCTATCACAAAGTCCTACATAATATTAGGGTTTCATTAGAATAGTTTCTTAGGGTTTCACGTTGGTTGGAAAACCAACGAGGTTACAAAATACCCTCACAGAGCTGACCGGTGTCATGTACCAGTCGCAGCTCTGTGGGGAAGACTGGCGACTAGTATGGTCAGCCGGTCCCCACAGACCAGCCCCCCGAAAGATACCGGTGGCAACATACCGGCCGCACTGTGTGCAACCGGTATAGTCGACCGGTATGTCTTCGGAAGACCATACTTGGGTTTTTCGACTGCCGTTGATCATCCTCCATGGATTTCCAGGGTTTCTTCTATCCATTCTAAGTCTGAGCTTTGAGTTAGAGTAATCTCCAACTCATTCAAGTCTAGTTTCGATGAATATCATCTCGAAACTTGAATCTAGGGTTTGACGGCAACTTAGGGTTTAATATCCAATTTAGGGTTTTAGTTCAATACCTACTTTGCATAGTATTGATCCACCCCTATAACTATCCTAGAGTCATAGGGTAAGAAGAATAGTTAAAACACTTACCGTCGACTGGCGTAAAGTGAGCGTCGTCGAACGGCAATGGCGGCACCTCCTTCTTCTTCCTAGCTCCTTCTCCTTTCCAACCTCTTTCACTTCTCTAGGGTTTGTGACAGACAATGGAAAGGATTTGAGGAGGTTTAAGGGTGTTTATATAGGCTAGAATTAGGGTTTAGTAACCCTATTAGGATTAGGAAGGTTCAGGCATTAGGGTTTAGGAAAGTGGGACCCTCAGAAGTCAATTTTTGGATCTCCGCACTCAGCTGCGCAGAGCTGACCGGTCGACCGATACCAAGACCGGTACCATCGACCGGTCAACATAAAATCATGTTGATTTGATCGTCTTTGGTCCGATTTGGTACCTGTTTGTCATCCGCTCGTCCCGTCTGTCCCGATGATGATCGGAAGACCTGCTACGACACAAAACCAAGGTTTAGACCGGGTTTATGGAGTGCGGGTCTTACAGTAGCAGTCTACATCGACCCCCAGGGTAGGGTCTATGCCAGGGTCGGATGTTCCATCGACCCTGGGTGCGACCACCCCTATTCTGGACTTCCCGAATACTGGGGGTCGATCCTATGGTCAGGTAGGGTCGATTCCCAATCGACCCCACGTGCGACCCCCCGTGGGTTGAGTCGAGATTTTCATTCTACAGTCCATTCTTTCACGTTTGGGTCCTATGGCTTACTTCCACAATCCATTCTAGGCTTTTTCTATGGCTTAGAACACTAGGTTTCTTTCTTACCTTGTCTGCCATGATTTTTCCATGGATTTCATCGAAATCTTCCCATGGGTGTATGATTTGGGTTTCTCCTAGACCATACTCTCTTCATGAACTATTCTAAGGTCTTAGATTATCCGATAGAAAGCTTGCCCATACCTTAGGTTTGCTGAGATTTAGAGATTTCTCTGAATTCTTCAATTCGGTCCTCTTCTCCAACTTTCCTTCTCTTCTTCTTCTCTTCTCTTTCTCTCACTCTCAATTAGGGTTTCAAAAGGAGTGAAAGAGGCTTAGGGACGTCCTATTTATAGAGTAGAATCTCTAAAAATAAGTCCCATTGAGATTAGGAAGGAATCCCATTGAAATTTGGAAAGTTTCCTATTTGCGGTTTCTGTCGGCAAACAGGGGGTCGATGAAGGGGTCGGAGATCCCGTCGACCCTCAGTTCCTAAGTTGTCCGACCCCCAGTGAATAGTCAGGGGTCTGACTTCTATGTGAGGGGGGTCGACCCTGCCTACCTAGGTATGCAACCCTACCCTCCAATTCACTGTTTTTGGGTCAGTTTAGTACCTGGTTTCGCCATTTCCTTCATACACTTGGTCCATTTGGCTCGACCATGATGGGTAGACCTGGTACAAGGTGGTAAGACTGGTTAGTTCAATACGGGTCTTACAACTTGGAACCCGCTTGTATTCCTGACGAGGCCCGTCTCTCCCCCTGGGTGGGATGGATCTAGTTGCAGTGGTCTTCGTTACCCACGCCTTATTGGCAGCCCCCTTGCTCGTACCACTGGCCGACCTCTTCTTAAGCCTTTGACCCGTGAGCATTTGGTCTACGGCATCAATGTTCAATCTCTCGTGACCTACTAAAATACCAAAAAATAGGAAAATTAGTGAGTAAAAAAGTAAGCGTGATAGGAGATTCGACTTTAAACATAACTGCGACTTGTGCGGGGTCATCAAAGACGTATTGGTCATCTCCGTTTCAAAATCACCACCGTAATCTACTTTCACTCGTGCGAGATCAGTGTGTCAGATGGGGTCGCACATTCTAATCATTCTATAACTTTCCTCGTCGTAGTCGCTCAGCCTTGGAGTAGTATTTTTCTTATGCAACTTCGAGAAATCCCCATATGTTCGGAAGCAGTATGGACCTCTTGTCATGTCGACCAACGAAGAAGAACTTTTTTGCCTAGTGATGGACTTTGTTCCTCACTACTGCCACTTTTGGCGCTCCTGAGCCTCCTTTAGGAAGTACCATCCCGTGGTCTTGCCTCCCTTGGGATCGTCCTTGTTCAAGATGAATAGGTGCCTGAACAAGTCGACTGTGCCTATTTAGACACCTAAGCATTACTATAAAGGCAAGTATGCTGGTCCATGAGTTGGCATGGAGTTGTACCACAGCTAACCGATAGAACTTTAATATCTCGATGGCTTCTTTGGGAACAGAGATCTTGAACCTAGAATCGAAGAAGGCTAAGTAGACACACATATTTGAAGCGTTGGCTTTGCAAGCCGCTTCATCCTCTCAGGGTATGCGGCATACTTACCGCTCGGACAGATTCCTAAGGACTTTCCTAAAAGGGTTCATTTCCCTCGAGTTCGCTCATGCCCTTTGCTGCTTTGATAACGGGCAAAGACATTTCGGATCTACTTGGACTCTGCTCCATGGGGATTTGGATTCTCTCTTTTGTAGTAGATGCCGAACCTGCTGCTCAGTGGGCGGGCGCAGCAGCTACATGGACCCCTTCCTTTCTGTTGTTGCCAGCGCTTTCCCAGGCCGAGCCGGAATTCTTTATTAGAAAGGGCAGGCAAAGCCCATGAGACCCGCCCACTATTACTACGAAAAAAGCCAAGGAAACGCCCCCACCCCAGAAGGGCGCCCTCCAACCTTATTCATTCTATAGGGATAAAAACCTAGGAGCTGAGTCAACTATTCAATCAAATGATATTGAGCACGTTTCCCGTCTCTTCTCGAGAAATAAGTGGGGTATTTCTTAGGAACATCGTGCTTGTTGGTCATCAAAAAGTGGTGAGTCAAACCAATTTACTCCATATCGGGCTGAGGAATTGAAAGTGAAAAGGATGGGACGGTGGGGAGTCGGCGGCTCTCCTAGGGTTCCATCATCTGGGATCCCTGGGGAAGAGGATCAAGTTGGCCCTTGCGAACAGCTTGATGCACTATCTCCCTTCAACCCTAGGGATGCTCTTTGCTTCTACAAAAAAGGGGCAGAAACGGTCACTTCTGGGGTTTGGGGTTCGAGTAATGGCACAGGTTACTCTCAAGCGTTGCAAGAATGAGTGGCGCATGCTTATTAACCTAATTCAAATATTCACCTTGGCGTACTTTACATCCAGAAATCATCCGAACGAGATTGGCGGGATATTTGATAATCCACTCCATTTCTCATTATGGAGCCGTTACACTTTTTATGAAGCATTTAGACGGCAGGGATCAGGCGGGTTGCTTAAACTGTTGACTACTGTTGTCTTCAAGCGTCATGATAATTCCCAGTGACTTGGCAAATTTCTCTACTACTTATCTCTGTTACAGAGGACGAAATTTGTCTTCTATGAAGATTATCCCATCATACTTACTGAGTTTACTGGAACAAGGGGTAACTGTTGATACCATATTACGTCTACCAACCATTGGGTGACACGTGTCACTGGGCCTAATAACCTGGGAGGGAAACACATGTCTTGGTGCGCACAACTCTTAACTCGCAGGTCTGAAGGTTTTCTCTTCTCGCGGGTAGGAACCCGCCTTGTGTCAGCATAGGGTACCAAGTCGGGTTATTACTTGGCGACTTGGTGGCTAAATACTTCAACTCTCTCCTTGTCATATTCCTTGACTGTTACACATGCAAAAGATTTCTAGATCATCACGGCAATAGATTCTGTAATGATCCTTCCTTACTAATTAAGACAGGCGACTTGGGATATCTTGGCCCTTGGTTTGTCATCCTACGGTCATGCATGATTCTTGGAGATACTCTTGACGGTTAGGCGGTTATTCCCATGCCTTATCCAAAGATTATCCAAGATTCCTCGTGCCTATAAAAGCCACTCGACGATCATTTAGAAGAACAAAATTCTAGCTAAGTACATTCAAATACCTTCTCATAGATGATCCTTGAATTCATCTTCTTCCCCCATGACCAAGGAGCTTGTCTTCTCCAAGTTCCATACTGTTAGTTTCATTACTGACTTGACCATCAAAGTGGACGTCAGGCCATCTCGGCCTGCCCTCCGGTGACAATTCGCTCTTCCCATCTTGCAGGAGAACGTGAACCAAAGTACTCGTCAATAAATAGCTATAACAACACGGTATGAGATAGGTTTGGTAACCTTAATTCTATTGTGGGTAGGGTTTTAGGGTTACAGTAGTATTCTATAAATGCTGGGTTAGAGTCCCTACAGCTATAGTTAATTAGTTCTCTCTGCACCCATTAGCAAGAGACATCAGGATATCCTCTGGAGGCTGTAGAAGGCTGTAACCGAGGGATTTCAATCAAAGCTAGAAGACATAGAGGAAGATCAAACTCAAAGAGGTATGTGGTTACATTACTGATTATATTCATTGTTGATATGAAAACTGTCACACCCCAAATTCTGCACCATTCGGAACGGTGTGATGAACCGTCAATAAACCAATGGTTCAACCAGGATCTAACAATAGGCTATCCCACATATGAAAAACCAAAACACATTCCACATTAATCAGAGGTAATAAAATAAATAGCGAAAGTCTTACAAATAATGAATTGAGGTCTAATCATGATAAATAATTAATATTTCATTTATTTCCAAGTAACCAAAACATAACTTAATACATATTACAATATCCAAATACGAAAACTAAACACTAAACGAATCCACCGTTGAAACGCTCGTTTAACAAACCATGTTTGTTCTCCACCGCTTGCTCATTCATAGCCTCCACCCGTTCATATGTTGGCGAGTAGACATAATCTTCAATCATAGTACCTGTAATATCAGAAACTAAAAAGAATTACGCGCACGAGGGTCAGCTCTCCAACTTGAGCTCAGTGAGAAAACAAAACAATGCAACAATACATATGCATGCAATCAATTCATATCTTTGGTCTGGTTTAAAGTTTGCAATGTGTTATAGAAAGGATAGGTGGCCGCCGCACCTCTATACACGAGTGTGTGGAAACGCCCAATGAAAACGGCACTGTCGCCCCATATGCACCCACCATGGACAATATACACCCCATGAAAACGGCATGGCTGTACCGGTTGCCCATACCAACACGTAAGCCCCTGTTAGCGAGGGCTTGCAAACTGGGCTCGCAACTAACCAACCCTAATGTCAAACAATGTATCCAAGGCCTCACCCCAGCATCCCTCAATACATCCATAGAGATAGAGCTAGGGTCTGGTGACCAGGCTGAACCACAATGCCACGTCCCCCCCCTGATGCCCTACGACATATTAGTTCCGCTAAGGTAATGGCGATACGACGATGTTAGTGGACAAAACTTGAGTAAAGATAGAGCTAGAGTCTGGTGACCAGGCTGAACCACAATGTCACGTCCTCCCCCTAATGCTCCACTCGCATCAAGCACACTAACACTTGCTTAGTGGACATGACTTGAATAGACCATGGCACAATATACCCCGATGAGAATGGCATCGAAGTACCGGTTGATACCATCCCTACACGCACCATGTACACCAGCCAAACACAAACATTCACATGCCTATTCCTACCATCATCAACATCATCATGTTATAATCAATAAATTTAAATATGCATGAACAGTAATAATAGAAATATTGGATGACATGTTGAATGCACATTACAAGCACACACGCATATCACAATCATGGTATTGGACTCAAGAAATAAAAATAGTTTGTTATTAACCAATTAGTTTAGGTCTTGTTTCCTCACCTTAGCTTGTTAATAGATCATCTTCCAAGCTTTAGAATCACCTTTATAATGTTATTATATTGCTAGAAGACCTAACAAAGTCACTAGAATTTAATTAGAATTAATTCCGAATTTAAAAACCATCTTTGTTAAGCGAGGGTCGGAGGTAGGGTCGGAGTCATGATCGACCCTGGGTGCGACCCTCCCCAAATCTGGACTTCCAGAACCCTGAGGGTCGATACTCAGGTCACATAGGGTCGGATGGTCATCGACCCTCTGTGCGACCCTCGGTGGGTTTTGGTCAATTTTTCTCCTTTTAGTCCATTCTTCGTGTTTGGGGTCCTATGGCTTGCTCCTACAGTCCATTCAACATACATTCCATGGTCTAGAACCATGAATCATCCACCTATATAGCTTTTATGTATTCTCCCATGGTTTTTCATGAAAACCTAACCATAAGTTGATGGTTTGGGTTTCTCCGAGATCACACTCTCTTCATTATCTAACCTAAGGTCTGTAGAAACTCGTGGAATTAGTATCCATACCTGAGAAAAATACTCCTTCTCTACAACTCTTCTTCTTTTTGCTTTCTTCTCTTCCTTGCTTCTCTTCTTCTTCTCTTCCTTCTCTTCTCTTTCTCTCAATTCAATTAGGGTTGTAAAAGGAGTGAAAGAGGCTTAGGGACGTCCTATTTATAGAGTAAAACCTCCCAAAATAAGTCTCATTGAGTTTAGGAAAGGTTCAATTGAAATTAGGAAGGTTTCCTAATTTTTGGTTCATGCTGTTTTCCTGAATACTGAGGGTCGATGGGAGGGTCGGACAATAGACCCTGCGACCCATGGTTGAGGGTCGATGGGAGGGTCGATGGGAGGGTCAGACCTGCCTATTAAAACCTGTGACCCTACCCTCATTTTGACTATTTTTGAATAAATTTTCATGTTGGGTCTTGGTTTTTCTTCACACACTTGGTCCACTTGGTTCGACCATGATATGTAGACAGGTCCCGACACAAAATATAAGGTTAGGCCGGGTTCGTGGCGTGCGGGTCTTACAACTCCACCACCCCACCCTTATAAGAAATTTCGTCCCCAAAATTTGCATATACGGATCTTACAAAACCCCCATCCTTAAAATAAATTTTGTCCTCAAATTTTTGAATTTACTTCGGAGTCAATAGGTGGGAATTCTATTTCCGCATTGCATCTTCTTCCTCCTATGCACTCTTCTCCACTTCTTGTCTTTGCCAGGTTACCTTCATATAATAATTATCCCAGCTTTGGAAACATTGTACCTTCCCACTAGTGAACTAGGCTGGTACCACTTAAATAGTCAAACATTCTATCTAATCCAGTGATTCCGTGGTTAATACCTTTGATATGGATCTCCAATGTACTTCTTCAATAGAGACACACGAAATACATCATGCACACTAGACATGGATAGCGGTAACGCTAATTGATATGCAACTTTTCTACGTCTCTCCAAAGTTTATAAGATCCAACACATATATAAAATATGACTTTCCCTTCTTGTCTAATCGTTTCAAACTGCGCATAAGTGATATCTTCAAAAACACTTTGTCACTTATGGCGAACTCAAGGTCTTGGTGTCACTCCTGAAAATCCTGAGCTGTCTTGGCCCCTTTTTCTTTGTTTTTGTCTGCTACTCGACAGTTTTCTACAATTGACTTAGGTCTTAAAACTCTTCATTCACTAACTCCATTCCAAAAGAAAGGAATTTGACATTTCTATCGTATCTGCTTCATAGGTAACATTTACATGGTAGCTTAATAGCAACTTCAATTCACGGTAACTTCTCAACTCACGTTCCTTGAAATCAATTTCACAACTTGGGGCATATCTCTTAGGATCTGTATAGTCCGCTCCAACTATCCATCAGTTTAAGGTAAAATGCGGTACTAAACTTCAACTTTGTCCCCATTGTTTTCTGTAGATCCTCCCAAAACTTTGAAATAAAGCATGAGCTTTTGACCGTTACTAGGCTCTTATACATACCATTTAATCTGGAAATATTATCCATATATAGCTTAGTTAGCCGCTCCAAAGCATACCAAGGTCGTATCGCAATGGAATAAGCTATCTTCATAATGCGATCAACAATCACCCAAACCATGTCAACCGATCTGGGAGTCAGTGGCAATTCATTGGCATAGTTCATTGTACTGTAGTTCCACTTCTAGACTGGCTCCGATAGTGGTTATGGTAAGCCATGTTGGTCTTTGTCTTTCAGCCTTTACTTGCTGATAATTTAGACACTGGAACACGCACTAAACCACATTTGTTATCATTCTTCTTTACTAGTACAATCTCTTCAAGTGTTTCTTACCATACGATTACTTCTATCTTAAAGGGGTCCTCTTTAATCCCTTTATATGATGCTACGGGATCCAAGAAGATCACTTTGTTTAATCAGGTCTCATATTTTTTGGACTTGGCGTAAAGCTTTTCCCTTTTCAATTGTTGTGGAGCTACTCCAAGATCCGCTGTATGAGTTGCTTCATTCTTGGAATAACTCAAAATATCATCTATGAAAACTATGACCAACGTGTCCAACATGTCATGAAACACCCAGTTCATCCGTTCCATAAAAGATGTAAGGGGTTAATCCAAATGTCATAATCGAGATCTCATAATGTCCAATCCCGATTCTAAAAACTATCTTCGAGATATCTCTATCCAAATTCTTCAGCTGATGATATCTTGATCGAAGATCAATCTTAGAAAATACCTTTGCTTCTTGCAACTGTTTAAACAAGTCATCGATCCGAGGTGATAGATCTCGATTCTTGATCGTGAGCTTGTTCGATTATCGGTAGTCTATACGCAGACAACACTATCATCCTTCTTCTTCATGAATTGCATTGGCACTCCTCGTGATGCAATACTTAGCTGATTAGAACCCTTGTCTAATAACTCCCATAGTTGAGTCTCAGTTCCTTCAACTCCATAGGAGCTACTCTATAGGTGCCTTTGACACAAGTACCGTCCTTGGTAACAAGTCGATGACGAACTTGGTTGCATGATCAGATGGTAACCTAGGTAAGTCTCCTGGAACACATCAGGAATTTATGCATCACATCAATACCTTCCGTCTGTGGTGCCTCTTCGGTAGTGTATACCATAGATACCAGATATCCAACTTCTTTCTCTTCAAAGCATCTCTTCACCTTTAGCATAGAGAGGATCAGCTTCTGCTTACTAGGCAATATGCTTCCAATAAAACCAAATTATATGCCATCTTTATTCTTAAATGATAACCTCTTTTATGCACATAATCACTTTGTAGAGTGTTGAGACAACCAGTCTAATCCCAAGATGACGTCAAAGTCTGCCATCTCAAGTCTAATTAGGTTGTGTCCAAATTTCACCCATCCATACAATTTGGACATTATTCATAACACTGATCTAATACAATATTTAGTCCAAAAGTGCTTGAACTAGCAAAATCTGATGTAAAGGTCTTAAGAGCTTGTCTAGTTCCTTCATCTCTTTTGATTTTTCAAAGACGATCATCAAAATCTCATATTGCACTCATTAGCTTGTATTTCTTTTATCCTTGCTGTTCTACCTTGCTCTCTCTTCCATATACCTCGAAACATACCTTGTGATTGTTACTTCATATTCCAAGTCTATCTATAAGCATTAGAGTATATGCTTATAAATTCATTAATTCAGCCAAACTATTTTGATCTTTACTTAATCATATCCCTCAACATTGGGCATAACTCAATTATCATTGTATTAAATCGAGTACTACTTATGCCATGACGTTATCCTTGTATCCACTCTTAAATTTACCTTTAGAAATCTTCTACCTTGTCAAAATTCATACCGATATAACCATCTTTAACTCTACTTAGGTGCCATCTATTTCTTTACTAGCTACTCTTGATAGGTCTCATTTTTTGCTCATGCACTCTTTTATAGACATGACTCATATCCATCCATTTAGCAATCTCAAAATAGATTCTCCATTACTTCATCTGAGGTTCATTGGCTATAGTATTTAATTTGAATCCAATCATCTTTCTTCCAATAATTCCATTATCACTAATCATCTTTATCAACAAAGGTCAGGGAGTGTATGAATCAAAATGTTCATCCAAAAGTGATTCACTTCCTTCTGTCGATTTAGCATAATGACAAACACTTGCTTTATCTAATGAACCTAGGTTTAAAGAATCAGGAGTAAATCTGGTAATCCAACCGGCATCAAAAGATCGTTAAATTGCACGGTGGTTCAAATGCATAGAGGTTTTATAGTTCTTAACCTCATGGTTATAGGTTCTATCGAATATATAATGTCATTGGTTAAGGCACTACAAGAGTAAATCTGGAGAAGCTTTCATACATCAGTAAATTAGGTATAAATCTGGAGAAAGATTTCGTACATCAATAAATCAGGTAAAATCAAAAAGATGTACGCTCAACATGATTAAACATTTAACTATTCATTCAGTTCATATCTCTGTTCATATTGTCAATCATGGGAATGGTTCAGATTGGTATAATCAGGACTAATACTAAAGAAACAATATCTACAACTTTAATTGACAGGTTAAATCAAGAAGGTATCCTGTCAAGGCCCGAGAAATTAAAATCTGGTATGTGCATCCTCTATAATCATAAGAGTAAATCAATAATGCATCGCATCCTATATAAACCTAACTAGATATATGGCCACAATAGATTTGATCATTTTCTGAAAATGTCTGAGGTATCATCTTCACAAGACATTCTTCAATCCTTGTCAGATCATTTTGTCATGATGCAACTATCCCATACATCAATAGCTGATAAGGTTAACCACCTTGATACACTGCTTGTTGTGCACCAAACTTCTGCACTGGGGTGTGCATTACTGGGACTTGTTGTGTGGTAGGCACTGTGTTATAGATAACAGGTGTTGGGGTACAGTGATGCTACCAATTGGTACCATACCATATCAATTGTATACTTAGATAACTACCCAACTTATAGATAATACCCTATATTATTTGTTTATCAGGATAAATTTTAGTCTTCTCTTTCTGTTTGAGTGTATATATATGGTTCCACCTTAAATATGTACATTATTGTCTTATTTAAGTTCTGTCTCAACCAACACAGGTACTTATGGTGTGTTTGTATTAAAGCTTTTAATTTATCCTAACTCAGTTCATGGACTCTAGTGGAAGTATTCAGGTTTAATGGGTAAGGCCTACGAGAGCTCTGATACCAAGTTGTCACACCCCAAATTCTGCACCATTCGGAACGGTGTGATGAACCGTCAATAAACCAATGGTTCAACCAGGATCTCACAATAGGCTATCCCACATATGATAAACCAAAACACATTCTATATTAATCAGAGGTAATAAAATAAATAGCGGAAGTCTTACAGATAATGAACTGAGGTCTAATCATGATAAATAATTAATATTTCATTTATTTCCAAGTAACCAAAACATAACTTAATACATATTACAATATCCAAATACGAAAACTAAACACTAAACGAATCCACCGTTGAAACGCTCGCTTAACGAACCATGTTCGTTCTCCACCGCTTGCTCATTCATAGCCTCCACCCGTTCATATGTTGGCGAGTAGACATAATCTTCAATCATAGTACCTGCAATATCAGAAACTAAAAAGAATTGCGTGCGCGAGGGTCAGCTCTCCAACTTGAGCTCAGTGAGAAAACAAAACAATGCAACAATACATATGCATGCAATCAATTCATATATTTGGCCTGGTTTAAAGTTTACAATGTGCTATAGAAAGGATAGGTGGCCGCCGCACCTCTATACACGAGTGTGTGAAAACGCCCAATGAAAACGGCACTGTCGCCCCACATGCACCCACCATGGACAATATACACCCCATGAAAATGGCATGGTTGTACCGGTTGCCCATACCAACACGTAAGCCCCTGTTGGCGAGGGCTTGCAAACTGAACTCGCAACTAACCAACCCTAATGTCAAACAATGTATCCAAGGCCTCACCCCAGCATCCCTCAATACATCCATAGAGATAGAGCTAGGGTCTGGTGACCAGGCTGAACCACAATGCCACGTCCCCCCCTGATGCCCTACAACATATTAGTTCCGCTAAGGTAATGGTGATACGACGATGTTAGTGGACAAGACTTGAGTAAAGATAGAGCTAGAGTCTGGTGACCAGGCTGAACCACAATGGCATGTCCTCCCCCTGATGATCCACTCGCATCAAGCACACTAACACTTGCTTAGTGGACATGACTTGAATAGACCATGGCACAATATACCCCGATGAGAACGGCATCGAAGTACCGGTTGATACCATCCCTACCCGCACCATGTACACCAGCCAAACACAAACATTCACATGCCTATTCCTACCATCATCAACATCATCATGTTATAATCAATAAATTTAAATATGCATGAACAGTAATAATAGAAATATTGGTGAATGCACATTACAAGCACACACGCATATCACAATCATGGTATTGGACTCAAGAAATAAAAATAATTTGTTATTAACCAATTAGTTTAGGTTTTGTTCCCTCATCTTAGCTTGTTAATAGATCCTCTTCCAAGCTTTAGAATCACCTTTATAATGTTATTATATTGCTAGAAGACCTAACAAAGTCGATAGAATTTAATTAGAATTAATTTTAAATTTAAAAACCATGCTGTTAACTGAGGGTCGGAGGTAGGATCGGAGTCATGATCGACCTTGGGTGCGACCCTCCCCAAATCTGGACTGCCAGAACCCTGAGGGTCGATACTCAGGTCACATAGGGTCGGATGGTCATCGACCCTCTGTGCGACCCTCGGTGGGTTTTGGTCAATTTTTCTCCTTTTAGTCCATTCTTCGTGTTTGGGGTCCTATGGTTTGCTCCTACAGTCCATTCAACATACATTCCATGGTCTAGAACCATGAATCATCCACCTATATAGCTTTTATGTATTCTCCCATGGTTTTCCATGAAAACCTAACCATGGGTTGATGGTTTGGGTTTCTCCGAGATCACACTCTCTTCATTATCTAACCTAAGGTCTGTAGAAACTCATGGAATTAGTATCCATACCTGAGAAGAATACTCCTTCTCTGCAACTCTTCTTCTTTTTGCTTTCTTCTCTTCCTTCTCTTCTCTTTCTCTCAATTCAATTAGGGTTGTAAAAGGAGTGAAAGAGGCTTAGGGACGTCATATTTATAGAGTAAAACCTCCCAAAATAAGTCTCATTGAGTTTAGGAAAGGTTCCAATTGAAATTAGGAAGGTTTCCTAATTTTCGGTACATGCTGTTTTTCCCGAATACTGAGGGTCGATGGGAGGGTCGATGGGAGGGTCGGACAATTCATAGACCCTGCGACCCATGGTTGATGAGGGTCGGTGGGAGGGTCGGACCTGCCTATTAAAACCTGCGACCCTACCCTCATTTTGACTATTTTTGAATAAATTTTCATGTTGGGTCTTGGTTTTTCTTCACACACTTGATCCACTTGGCTCGACCATGATATGTAGACAGGTCCCGACACAAAATATAAGGTTAGGCCGGGTTCGTGGCATGCGGGTCTTACAAAAATCATTGTGTTCTAAGAGATCTGTAGGCCAATAAATCTAACAGTTATTAGTAGTAGAAACATGAGGAGCAGGACCCCATACATCAGTGAAAATTAATTGAAGAGGTGTTGTACTAGTAGTCCCTATAGAAGGCAATAAAAATTTATGAGCCTTGCCCATGTTGCAGGCTTGACATTTATTCATGATGGAGGGTGATGAAGGGAGAGAATGAGAGGACACCAACTGGCGGACAGTACGAGAATGTGGATGTCCCAGCTGAGCGTGTCAATCATCGGCTGAGGAAGGAGATGCAATATGAGCAGTGTGGGCGGATGGCGTGTATGACTTGTGTAGGCCAGGCAACTGGTATAGACCATCCTTAAGTCAACCTTGCAGCAGAAACTTCTGGTCACCAGATCCTTAACAGAGAAATGATTATGATGGAATTCGAAGAAACAATTGTTGTCTTTTGTGAATTGATGAACGGATAATAAATTCTTAGTGATATGTGGAACATGTAAGATGTTAGAAAAGGTGAAAGAAGAGGTAGGGGATGAAGAGAAACAAGAAGAACCGATATTGCAAATACTCAACCCAATGCCATTACCAACACACAGAGGTTCCTTACCATTGTATTTGTTGGAGATGTGAAGATTGCCAAGATCCGGGGTGATGTAGTGAGTGGCTGCAATATCTAGATACCATTCAAGCATGGAGACAGTTGGTGTGGGAAAGATTCCTGTCATATTAGCAGAGGGAGTGCTAATGTTTTTAGAGGCATTCCCATTATACCTGTAATAGCACTTTTTGGTTGTATGATTGGAACGGTTGCTAATTTGGCACCATTCCTAGCGCCCATTTCTGTTGTTAGGGTTTCAGCGAGCATGAGGTGAGCTCGCAGGCGCTTGATGAGGGGAGTTGTGCTGGCCAAAATGAGGGCGGACAGCATAGGAAGAGTTGTGTTCATATTGGTAGTGCTCATATTTGCAGATATGATAGATTGGGCAGTTTGTAGACGAGTTTCATGGCTTAGGAGAAGCTGATGGAGTGAAGTAAAGGACAATGCCTCAGATTTTGTTGCTAAGGTAGTAATGATATCACTATAGTCAGCTCCCAAGTTGCGAAACATGATCGCATTGAGTTCCTCTGCAGAGAGGGCTTATTGGAAGCGGCCAATTGGTCAGAGATGTATTTTACTTCTCTAAGGTATTCAGATATGGATTTTGTACCTTTAGAAGTACTTTGGAGCTGCATATGGAGCTGAAGAACACTTGTATAAGATAAGGTCCCGAATGCCGACTGAAGAGCTGACCAAACTTCAGTAGCAGTGGAGAGACCAACGACATAAGGATGGGTCTCAGCAATTAGAAAAGAAATCAACCAGCTAAGAACCATTTGGTCCTTGCGAAAACAGTCTTCGTAGGCTAGGTTTGGTACAGTATTGAGAGTACCAACTATTGTCGTGGTCAATGTGGTTGTGGTCGATGCATTCTCTGAGGGTAGAGTAGCAGGAGGGCAAGGATTCTTGCCATCAATGAATCCGACTAAATCATAGCTCCTAAGAAGTGGTAGAAGCTAAGTTTTCCAAAGAAGATAGTTGTCGGAGGTAAGTTTCAAGGTAAAATGGTTATGAAAATTGGGAGGAGATAGGGTTGTCCATAAAGTAGGAACAGAAGCGGAAGTCATGATTGAAACTAGGTTCAAAACATGGTGTTTGATTCCATGTAAATACTAATGGAGAGATTGAATTTCAGTAAAACTCTCTTACCCTTTGAAATGGGTGAAGGAGTGATATATATAGAATAAAGCTTTACAACCGTTATAGACGTTACAATTGAGATTGGGTTGAGATTATTGTGGATTTCAAAAAATTCAGCCTATTTGGTAGGGGATTACAACAGATTTATAATCAGTTACAATTGCTTAAAATTCAAAAAATAACAGCTGTTGATTGAGCCTCAACATATATCGCCACTAATATTTGAGTTCAAACATTCAAATATAGTTGGCAGATATTATCCTTAACACCAAGTTCAACATTAGCCAAATTAGTCAACATTTATATGTTTCGATGCAACAACAAGATCTTATTTGGAACAAGTAGTCTCTTGAGCCAACATACGCACAGTATGTGAATGTTCTAGCATATGCACAACTTTGTTCCTTTCTTGCCATATGGTATATGTTAACATGGTTACTCTATCAATCAAACTATTTTTCTCATTAGCACACAAGAAGGGAGATTATTATGAACCAAATTGAGCACTGAATTTGGATTGGATTCCTAATGGTAAAGCAGAAACTCTTTTGACTAGTAGACAATAAAGGAGAGCATGTCATTGAGGGATATCTCCGGGAACGCGGACACAGATGGTGCATGTTTGTCCCAAGCTCGTACCGTAAGGTGTTGAGTTAAGTCCTGCAACAAACACTCCACTGAAAATTCCCTCTGCCCCTAATGTACTCTAGCTTGGTAGTTTCCCCGGCCTGTCCAGAGTTGAGCCTTGGGATTCTTACAGACGCTTTCAATTCCATAGTCTTTCAATCTCCCCTTGTTTTCTATTTCCAGGTTTCACTGGGTTTTTGGGCTTTGGGATGTAGACAACAGTTGCAAGAGGATCTGTGATAAGTTGCTCAGGAGGAGAGAATATCAGGAATGGGTGGATTTTTCAATATAACTTCTCCGACTTGTTCTGGAACAGACAAAGCAACAAAAAGATGCTCTGGAATTCTTAAACTTTGAGGGCTTTGGATACCGGTCTGATCTCTGGGAACATGGGATTAGACCAGATTTGTCAAACAAAGTTCCACTCCTAATATGTTCCAGTGGAGAAGGGATCAATAGGGTCTAGGATCAGTAGTGTTACAAACAGAGCCTAACTGCTATTGTGCACACTCCCATAGCTCTAGGTTTCAAAACTTTGTTTTGTAATGTGGCAAACTTTAAAGCATTGAAACTTGATATGTGAATAGACCTTGGACCCTACCTATCAACAAAATTTTGGCCTGGCTAATTCTCCATGTGGTAGTGGTCGGTATTGAAAATGGATCTGAAAGAAAAGTACACATCACAAACGTGTGGGAACCAACTCCCTTTCTAATGGTCAATTAAAAAAATAATAATAATAAATTTTTAAAAATTTAAAAAAAAAAAAAAAAACTCATTTGAGTGTCCTGAAATTCATTAGCATATTAAAGCGGCCCATATTCATTATGCCATGTGGAATGATGAAGTGGAAATTCAGAATATCAAGTAGATAATAAATGTTCGCATAAACCACACGTCAAATTCAAAGCCTAATTCAATCAAATACCTTCCTCTATCCTATTATAAAAGAACTTTGTGCAGAAAAAGTGCTTATCAATTGTGGCATACTAGGATCCTCCATGTCCTCTTATTCACTGTAGAGAGCTTAGATAAAAAAAAGAAATATGAAACTTTTTTGTTTTCTTTTCCCTCTTTTGCCTCACCTAGTTTCAGGCTGCTATTCTGAGTACTGGAGAAAAATGCATCTCCTGTCAATGACCTTATATAACCTATAATAAACTATGGCACATACAGATTCAACATACTAGGAGTCAAAACTGATTAAGCTGGATTTTGGATGGAAAGAATAGGGGTAAGCCAAGATATGTTTATCATCACTACCCCATAGCCCCAAAAGTAGGGGTGTCGTGGTTCTCTCAAGCTTGAAGACTTGGCTTACACTTCCAATCAGTGGTCTTCTACAAGGAACTACCGTCTAATTGCCCTTGAAATACCATTGAGGAGGAGGAGGAGGAGGAGGAGGAGGAGGAGGGGGGGGGGGGGGGGGGTGGGAATGGGGGCTGTGGGTGGTTGTAAGCTGCTTACAGAGTTGTATTCTTCCTAGTAGAGTTTTAGCTATTTCAACTCCCTAGGGTCCTCTCATGTGATTTTAGTTCTAGCAAGTACAGCAAGCCATCTGAACTGAATCTTCATTCTTTCTTGATGTCCTTGTTACTATGAGCAACTCAAAGAGAATTCTGTGACTTCAAAGTGGACAAGTAGGAAGGCAAGCCAACTTACTGTATATTTTCTCCTTTTAGTAACGAATATATCAGTATCTCATCCTACTCATCTTTACGACCAAGTGATTTCATTTCTTTTGTCAACATGGCCATCATTGAATAAATTTCCTCAGTTCGAGGATGGTTTCTGTCACCAACAAGAAATTCATGGACAAAACCATCCACCTCAATCAAACTACAACCAGGAGTCTTCTTGATCCCCTTCTGCATCATCAGTCTTCTAATCTCAGATGCCTTTGTCCAATTTCCAGATGCTGCATATAGATTAGATACGAGCACATATCTTCCATCTCCTTGTGGGTCCAACTCAATAAGGTGTTTCCCAGCCGCAGCCCCCAATTCTTTTTTCCCATGGATCTTACAAGCACTGAGCAAGGCACCCCATACACTTGGATTAGGCTTCCTTGGCATCCTGTCTATGAACTCTGTAGCCTCTTCAAACATTCCAGCCCTACCGAAGAGGTCCACCATGCATGCATAATGCTTATCTGTAGCTTCAATGTTATAATCTCCAGTCATGGAGTTAAACTGCTTTAAACCCTCAGAAACCAAACCCACATGGCTGCAAGCACTTAGAACTCCCAAAAATGTAAGCTCATTGGGGACAACTCCTTCCAAATCCATCCTAGCAAAGAGATCCAGTGACTGAGCAGCAAGTCCATGCATTGCTAGTGATCCAATCATCACATTCCATACCAATGCATCTCTTTTACTCATTTCATTGAAAACTTTGTAAGCATATTCTATAAAACCAGACTTGGCATACATATGGATAAGTGATGTACCAATGTACACATTAATCTCCATTTCATTCACCTTAATATAGTTATGTATCCATCTCCCCTGCTCAATAGCTCCCAACTCACCACAGGAAGAAAGAACCAGTGCCAATGTAACCTTATCAGGTTTAATCTTTTCCATAAGCATGTGGTGGAAAACTTCTAACGCCTTCTTGAACTCGCCGTTTAGGAAATACCCATCAATCAAGGTATTCCAAGATGTGATGTCTCTTCGAGGCATGTCATCGAACAACATCTGTGCTACATCTAAGTCCCCAAGACGAACATAGGCAGCAAGAATTGAATTCATGGCAATTATCCCACTTTGAGGCATCTTTACAAACAGTTGATGAGCAAACTCAACTTCTCCAATCTTCCCATAACCATCAATCAACATATTCCAAGCAACTTCACTCGGTTCAGAAAACCCATCAAACAAAAGATGAGCAGAACCAAAATCACCAGCACTCAAATATAACTTTACAAGCCCATTTTGAACAAACTCATTAGAGTAAAGCCCAAGCTTCAAAGCTTGCCCATGAACCATTCTCCCTTCCTTACCCGCAGAAACCTCTGCACAGGCATTTAAAACAAAAGGAATCGTGAAATTCTCAGGAACGACACCGTTCTGTAACATTAGTACATAAAATTCAATACCCAGTTCAGGAAAAGTGCTGTTTGAGTAGGCTCTGATCATGGTACTCCAAATGAAAATGTTGGGATCTTCGGACCGACGATCGAATAGGAGACGGGCGTAACCGAGGTCACCGTGAGGGTGGAGAGCAGTGAAGGCGATGAGGCGACTTAAGGGTAAGGTCTGGTGAGCATGACCAGAGAGGATGAGTTGAGCATGGAGCTGCTTCAACTCATCCATGGAGGTGCACAGTTCGAGCAAAGAGAGATTCGGGTTTTTGAATTTGAGTTCTGTGGAGGGTTGGGAGCAAAACCTGTCATGCTTGGAAGGTGTAAGGATGAGAGGAGAGGTTGCAGTGGATCGAAACTGTAATATCATTTTCGTTTATTTTGGAGGATGACAGAACTTGGGTATAGCAGTTTGGGAAATTTTCTTGGCAGATTAACAGAAAAAACGATTATGAAAGTTGGCCGTTTTAACCGGTTATAATGGGAAGAGAGTCATATATAGTTCGTACTGGTCTTTAATGGTGAAACAGAACTTCTTGCAAGTCAATGAAGCTTAATGATATTCGTCCTTAATAATAATTTATTATCTCTATATTGTTATCTTTTTGTGATCCATCACGAGAACTCAGTGTACTTCCTGATGTAATTCACGCAATCTTGCCGGCTCTTCTACCTCGTTCGCCGGACCAGGCTCTTAAGTCTAAGTAACGGTATTAAATGGTTTATAATCGCTGCTGTCTGATCCGGTGTGAAGCGATTTATAAAAGGATAAAATTAAAATCAAATCGATTAACTAAACAGTCTCAAAATTGAAATTAAAACTGATTAATAATCGATTTAGTAATCAGTTTCAGTTTACTGGATTTTAAATGATTTTTTATTAATCGATTTTGTTTGTGGTTTATAAATGGTTTAACGGATTGATTATTAATCTTTTTTTCATACCTAAAAAAAATGAAAAAGTTCAAATGGGAAGGAGAGAATGAGAATGTTGCCATGCTTAATCACTAATATCTATTTTATTTTTCCGTTTTTGTTCGATGGTTTAGGTTTTTGGGCGTTGGATTTGAATCTTAGAAAAATAATATATTAATTGGAATTGAACTGTTAGGGTTGAAATTGGGATCTTAGGGAAATAAAATATTAAATTATTAATAAATAATGAATAATGAGATTCGGGTTTGCTAGTTTAGTTTTTAAGGAATTAAACGGTTCACATTCCATTCGGCTTAATCGGTGTTTAGTCGGTGTAATCCGACGGTTTAAATGGTTTAATCGATGTCGAACCGATTAGGTAAACGGTGTCATATTTCGAATCAGAATCGAACTGATTACTAAACAGTCTCTCAATTTCAATGTAAACGGTTCGATCTAGTTTCCGTAAATAGTTTCGGTACAAATGTTACACCCTTAAGTCTAATCGTCTCTCAAGTTGTAAGCCAGCAACCGGAGTCAGTTCAGCGTGCATACCAATACATTGGTTTACGTGCAGAATAAACTTTAGTCGCTAGATCACAATTTGAGGAACGATTGAATTAGAACACAATATAAAATAGGTGATGTTACGGTTGGAAATCGCCCGTTGATCCACGCTCTGAATGACCTACAATCACAGAGATGAGACAAAGGAGGGGGCGCCTAAGCCCCGGGTATCCTCCGATGCCTAAGTTAGATTCCCAAGGTAAATAGTCAAGAGATAGCAGAAAGCTATCTCCAGTTTAGAGAGAGAGTGGGACGATGAGTGAGTTTGAGCGTGAGAGATGAATAACAATAGCTTGTAACTGGTAAGTGCGTAAGTGCATAAGGGTTTACCTTGAGGGATGACCTCTACTTATAGATTGGGAAAAGGCATGGAGGCACCAGGACTCAGGGAAATAGATCGCCAATAGGACTGTCATGTGTCGCACTGAGGGACACCTGGGTGGTAGACTCCGAGTAGGAGTCAGAGACCTTAGCCAAGGAAGCTAGGTCGGTCAACTCTGGGACCGACACGTGTCAACGTGTGAGTAATGGCCGACCGAAATAGTCGGTGTCGTATTAGACTGAGAGAAGGACTCTCCGGAGGTAGCAGAATCTCAATAGGACTCTGGCTCCCCCCACTGGGTAGGATCTTAACTCCGAGCACTACCCAGGAGGCCAGGCACAAGGGAGGCCGAGTGCAAGGGAAGCCGAGGGCATGGGAAGCCGAGTGCGAGACACTCCGAGCGCTCAGGATCCAAAGGCACACTTGACACGTGTAAGATTTTAAGTGGAGGGACCATTTCCCTCCTAACAGATGCCCCTTGCGCTGTCAGATGCAACGAATTCGGCAGTGCAATAAGTTTAAACCGTTGAGAAAATCCACGTCGTATGAGGCCGATTGCCAGATTGATGGATGCATTGAATGGCAGGTTATTCTCGAGAAGAGGCGGTTACGTTCCGTCTGCACGATTGATTGAGGCGCGGGGCTCGAGGCGTTAATCTTGGTTTATGCGAGAGTGCTCGACCGTCGATCTCCCAACTTAACGCGGATCGATCCACGATCCAATGGACACCGAGTGGCGGTGCGCCTCGAGAACGAGTGTCATTAAATGCTACTCGTCTTCGAATCGACCGAGTGCATCAGACGGCTGAGACCGAAGTTCACACGGATCGTCATACTAATCCGACGGTCCATAGGAGGCGGAGTGCCTCGAGATGAAGCGCCATCATTGCGCACGTCAATCAGTCACGTCGCGTCTGGCACGGCAGACAACAACCAATGGAGCTGAAACGCGTGTCCGGAACTCGAAGAGACAGTTCTCGGTCACTTGCCCTATAAACATCTTTCCACTTCATTCATTCGACCATTTGCTTCAATTGCAATCGGAGTTCTATCATCTTTCTTGAAACCAGTAAATCTCCTAATCGTTTCCCTTTCAGTTCATGCTTAGTAGCTTTTCTTCTAATAGCGTCATGTCTTCCGGTATGGTGAGAGTGACCAGAAGAATGACCCGGTCCCAAACTTCTTCTTCTGGTGAATCGTCTTCCTCTTCGGGAGGATGATCTTCTGAATCTAGGGCCTCTGGCTCGGAGGAATTCGAGAAGGGTTCCTCTAAGGCGGAAGAGCGCGGTCGTCCCGCGGGCCCTCCGCCCCAACAGGCTTCCCGCCAGAGGGTGGTCGACCGCCTGTAGCGGCATTCGGTACCGTTCCAGCCTGGAAGGTGCCGAGTAAAATCAAAACTGAGGCGGCTTTGTCATCGATCTGCCGGGCATACCAGCTCGAGGAGCCCATGACAAATGTCTGCGCTCGGCTTCCTACCTCTGACGAAAGGGCCTGTACCGTGGTTACGTCGGAGATCTGTGTACGAACACACTCTGAAATCAGGGTTCAGGTTCCCTCTCCACCCTCTGGTTGTAGAAATTCTTCAGACATACCGCATCGCCCCCTCCCAACTTGCTCCGAATGGGTGGCGATGCATCTTTGCTTTCATAATGTTTTTCCGCCGACTGGGTGAGACTCCGACCGCAAACCTGTTCCGGTCGGTCTTCTAGTTGGCTAGTCTGAACGAAGCCCGAGCTATGACCGGGTGGTACTTCTTTAGCCAAAGGGGCGGGAAGAAGCTCCCGGCTATCTCCCAGAAACCTTCCTCCATCCACGGGTGGAAGGATAAGTTCTTCTTCGTGGGCCCTCCCGCGGGCGGTCCGCCTTTCCCTCTGTCGAACGTCTGGTTGGTGGTCGACGCCACAAGGTTCAACAATGTTCCTTTTGTGACGACGGAGGAGAGGAAGATCCAACGCAAGATGATGACCGGGGAGACGGTTCGTCTGTCCGATCTTGTGGATCCCACCCAATTGGCCGAGCACGGCCTACTGGGTGAGTAATAGTCTTAGGGCTTGTCTATGCACTGTTATTTTGTTTATGCTACTTACCATTTTTTCATTGCAGTGAACTTCAGGGATGACAAGATTGTTGCCAAGATAATGGCCAAGCAGAAGGCCGAGGCCGAGAAGGGAGTTCAGCCCACTAGCGGCCAGGCGGGACCGAAAGTTCAACCTGTCAGCGGTCAGGCAGGTTCTCACCCTCGGAGGGGGCCAGTGGCCACGGCGGAGGCCAAGGGTAAGGGGTCCATGCCCGAGGAGCCACCAAAGAAAAAGATAAAGTCGGCCGCCGAGCTCCCGGCCGACATATACAAGAAGAGGCCGACTCCTCGACTTGGCAGTGGAGAGGAGAGAACGGCGGAGGCTGCGACGAAGGAAGTCCAGCCTGCCCAAGGGGGTGCGATGGATGTCCAGCCTCTGCAGGCGGTCGTCCCTTCGGCAACCGAGACCAAGGGCGCTGCAACTTCTAAGGCCAAGGGGGCTAGCAGCAGCTCCAAGGTCGTTGATCTGACCGGGGCCCCCGGGGCCACCAGGGAGGAGGCCGAGGGTACAGCTCTCCAGCGGGGTGAGAAGCAAATGGTTCCGACAACGGCCTTCAACCCCGCGCTCAAGCTGAGGCCTTCGGACTCGGTCTTCAGGAGCCAGAGGGCGGCCAGGATCATTGTTACGGAGGGGCGCCTGCCGGAGGACATCAAATTTACGTCCGACCTGCCCAACGAGGAAGTCTACTCTCGGGGGTTCACTGCCTGCGCCCAGGTAATGATCGACGCTTGTTTACCATTTTTGTCTTATGTTTCCATATGTACTAATCGACTGTTTTGTTGTCTTTGGTGCAGGCTGCCAACCTTTTCGTCGAGCTCAACGAACGAGCGTGCCGCGCGTTCTTTGACTTGGACGAGAAGGAGGTTCTGGAAATCTCCTTACGCAAGGCTTTACAGGCCACCGAGGAGAACTTGACAAACAAATCCTCGGAGGTTGAGGGTCCCGCTAAGGAGAAGGTCACCCTCCAGACGTCCCTGACCAAGGCCGAGGCCGATCTTGATGAGGAACGCAAGAAGATGCTCGCCACCGAAGAGAGGCTTCGGTCTTCCGAGGACAAACGGAAGAAGGCTAAGGAGAACCTGCAGGCTGAGGTGCAGGCGAGGTTAAAGCTGGAGGACGAGGCTCGGGCTGCCAGGGAGGCACTAGTTAATGCCGAGGAGGACTACCAAGCGGGGTTGGCTCGAGCCGTCGACGAATACAAGTCATCGACCTAGTTCGATGACGACGTTGATGAGGTGGCCTGCGACTACTTTGAGAGGGGGGTGATGTACCTGAGGGAGCAGCTGAGGGATAAGGGGGCCCTCAAGATAAACTAGTCGACAATTCCGATTGTCGCCCAGATTGACGGACTAGGGCCTCAGCATCCGGGGAAACCCAGCCTGCCACTGAGAGAGAACGGCGGAGGCCACTATGGCTGTAGAGGCTGCCCCTGCGCCCGAGGATGACCTTCCCCCCTACAGGGTGCCGCAGACTCCACTGGTGGAGCTCCCCGAACTTGCGATGCCCGCTGAGGATCTGGCAGACCCGGCAGCTGCGACGATCGAGGAGAAAACGCTTCCCTTGTAAACTTGTATATATTTTTTTTTGTATATCTGTAATATTGCCTTTCTAGGGCTCTAATTAATGAAAATCCATTGTCTATTTTTTTTCTTCCATTGTGTCTTACTCTGCCCTTGGTAGGATAAAACTAAGTAGCTAAGGCCGAGTAGCTTATAATAATTAGGAAACTTCACGACTCCGAATTCGATAATAATTAGGAAACTTCCCGACTCCAATTCCGGCTGCGTAATATTTTGTTTCGACTGCCTTCCTACCCCGGAAGTGTCATCGGCTTGGTACGAAGACTAGCCAAGGGCACTTGGTACGAATGATCCCCATGCTGCCTTGGTCTGCTCATGGACCTTGGTAGGGAGTTATGGGCGTATCATTCATGCGAGCATGGTCTGCTTGTGGACCATGGTCGGAAGGTATGAGTGATCTTCATGCTACCTTGGTATGCTCGTGGACCTTGGTAGGAAGATGTGTGACCTTCATGCGACCGTGGTCTGCTTGTGGACCATGGTCGAAAGGTACGAGTGATCTTCATGCTACCTTGGTCTGCTCGTGGACCTTGGTAGGAAGATGTGTGACCTTCATGCGACTGTGGTTTGCTTGTGGACTATGATCGGAAGGTACGTGTATGGTCTTCAAGCTACCTTGGTCTGCTTGTGGACCTTGGTAGGAAGTTGAGTGTGACCTTCATGCGACCGTGGTCTGCTTGTGGACCAGGGTCGGAGGGTACGAGTATGGTCTTAAAGCTACCTTGGTCTGCTTGTGGACCTTGGTAGGAAGTTGAGTGTGACATTCATGCGACCGTGGTCTGCTTGTGGACCAAGGTCGGAAGGTACGTGTATGGTCTTCACGCTACCTTGGTCTGCTTGTGGACCTTGGTAGGAAGATACGGGTGTCCTTCATGCGAGCATGGTCTGCTTGTGGACCATGGTCGAAAGGTACGAATGAGATATATCTATATTTGCAATCGGCTGGCCGGCAGAATGCACTGGAAAAGTTGTGATGACTGAATGATACTGCCTTGTATTCAAAGAAAATGAACGGATGCCCTCATGGGGTCCGGTATTACAATTAAAATTAAAAAACTGACAAATTTGTAAAAGAGTTCGGACTACTGGTAATATTTCCGAAGGTTGGTGGCATGCCATGTCCTCGGGATATCTTCACCTTCCATGGTGGTTAGCTTGTACGAGCCAGGGCGTCCCGTTCTGAGTACGCGATACGAACCTTCCTAGTTCTTTGCCATCTTTCCTTGATTGGTGGGGTCGGAGACTACAGTCTTTCGGAGGACAAGATCTCCGATCTTAAATTATTTAAGTTAGACTGTCTTGTCGTAATGACGGGCTGTAGTCTGGTGGTAGTTCGCCATTCGGAATGCAGCCGATTTGCGCATGTCCTCGAGGTTGTCAAGGTTTGTCCGTAGGTCTTCGGAGTTGGTGTGCTCATTGAAGTTCAGCATTCGGAAAGTGGGATGGAACACTTCAACGGGGACGATTGCCTCCGTGCCGAAGGCAAGCATGAAGGGCGTCTCCCCAGTGGGTGATCGGCTGGTCGTCTTGTACGACCAGACGATACTGGGTAACATATTCACCCACTTCTTTTTCTGGTCTTCCACCATCTTTTTCAAGCCGACCAATATTGTTTTGTTGGTGGCCTCGGTCTGGCCGCTTGTTTGCGGATGTCCGACTGACCCGAACCTGTGGTCTATTCGGAATTCTTCACAAAAGTTTGCGAAGGATGCACTGGCGAACTGAGTGCGTTATCCGTCACAAGGACCCTTGACACACCGAACCTGTACATGACCGAGTGTCGAAAGAATTGCTCCACTTTGGAGGTGTCGATCTTGGCCACGGCTTCGACTTCGATCCATTTGGTGAAGTAATCAATGGCCACTATGACGTATTTCCATTGATAAGTGGCTTGGGAGAAGGGCCCATGATGTCCATACCCCATATGGCAAAGGGGAGGGGGCTTGTGATCGGCTGCAGTAGAGCGACCGAAGCATGCTGTACGGGTGCATAGAACTGGCACTTGTCGCATCTGCGGACCAGCTCGATGCAATCATCGTGCATTTTCGACCAATGGTAGCCTTGGCGGAGGATCTTTTGGAAGAGTGATCGTCTGCCCTGGTGTCGGCCGCATATGCCCTCATGTACCTCTTTCATAACGCTCTCGGCCTCGTCTAATCGTAGGCACCTAAGCAGCGGTAGGGTATAGGATCTCCTGTACAGTACATCATTGTGTATGGTGTATTGCCGGGACTTGGCTTGGATGCGGCGAGCATCTTTCCTGTCCGTCGGGAGGGCACCCGTCCGGAGGTATTGATATACGTCGTCGTACCAGCTGGATGCGACTCCGACGGGGGCTATGACTTCAACAGAGGTGCTGGCGTGGTCCAAGAATTCCACGTACATGGCAGAGTCCATCACATGGATGTCTTCTAGGGATAACCTTGATAATTCATCTGCTTCGGTGTTTTCTTCACGACCGACGTACTGCAGCTCGGCGCTTTGGAAGGTTGCGATGGCCGAGTTCACCTTCTCGAGGTATTTCTGCATCTCGGGCTGCCTGGCCTCGTAGTCTCCTTGTACTTGGCGGATGATCAATTGAGAGTCGTCTTGTATCACTAGCCGATGGACGGCTAGGCTTTTGGCCAATCTGAGTCCGGCTAGTAAAGCCTCGTACTCGGCCTCATTGTTGGTTGCCCTGAATCCGAACCTAATGGCAGATCGTATTTTAAATCCTTCCGGACTTTTCAAAATTATTCATGCCCCTGCTTTGTCTTCCATGGAGGAACCGTCAAAGTTCAAGGTCCAGGCGGTCTCGGCTTGCTCCGAAGGCGGTACCACCTGAGGTTCTGCAAAATCCTGGTCAGGTAAGGTACTTTTGACGATAAAGTCCGCCAAGGCTTGTGCTTTGATGGCCGTTCTGGGGACGTACTTGATGTCGAACTCACCGAGCTCTACCGCCCAATTGATGAGTCGTCCGGATACATCAGGCTTCGACAACACCTTCTTCAGTGGTGTGTTTGTGAGCACCGATATCGGATATGCCTGGAAGTACGGTCGGAGCTTTCGCACGGATGTGACCAGGGCAAGCGCTAGTTTCTCAATCGGTTTGTACCTGGTCTCGGTGTCAAGCAGTACTTTCCTGATGTAATAGATCGGCCGCTGGACCTTGTCTTCTTTCTTTAAAAGGACGGCGCTGACTGCGCGGTCGAATACCCCGAGGTACAACTGCAACTCATCCCCCGGGTTCGGCTTCACCAGCAGGGGAGGCAGGATAAATATGCCTTCAAGTCTTCAAAAGCTTTCTGGCATTCTTCGGTCCACTCAAACTTCCCGGCTCCCTTCAGAGTTTTGAAGAAGGGGAGGCAGCGCTCGGCTGATTTGGACATGAATCGGCCGAGCGCGGCTATTCGGCCATTTAGCTCATGTACATGTTTGCCTCTGGTCGGCCCGGCCATATCCAGGATTGCCTTGATCTTCGAGGGATTTGCTTTGATACCCCTTTGCGAGACCATGAATCCCAAGAATTTTCTCGATCCGACTCCGAAGGCGCACTTTGTAGGGTTGAGCTTCATACTGTGCCTTCGGAGGACCTGGAATGCTTCACTGAGGTCGGCCAGGTGCCGACCGGAATGTCGACTCTTGACAAGGAAATCGTCTACATACACTTCCATGTTCCAGCCAATCTGTCGTCTGAAGACTTTGTTGACCAGCCTCTGATAGGTGGCTCCTGCATTTTTGAGGCCAAAAGACATGACCGTATAGCAGAAGAGCCCCTGATTTGTGATAAAGGATGTGCACTCTTCGTCGATCTTCCGCATCTTTATTTGGTTGTAGCCGGAATACGCGTCAAGGAAACTTAGCAGTTCATGTCTGGTCGTGGCATCAATCAGCTGGTCGATGCGCGGCAGCGGATAGTTGTCCTTTGAACAGGCTTTATTGAGATCGGTGAAGTCTATGCAAATTCGTCACTTGCCGTTAGACTTTGGCACCATGACCACATTGGCCAACTAGTCCGGGTAGTCGACCTCCCGTATGAAGTTTGCCGTTAGCAGCTTCTGCACCTCCTCGTCTATGGCAGACTGCCGGGCGGGTGCAAAGCTTCTCTTCTTTTGTTGCACCGGTCGATGATGCGGGTCGACTGCTAGGTGGTGTTCAATTACTTCCCTAGGTATCCCCGGCATCTCCGAGGCCGACCATGCGAAGACATCGAGATTCTGCCTTAGAAATTCTATCAGCTCTTCCCTTTGTTCCTCGGGCAGCAAGGAGCCGACCTGGAACGTCTTCACTGGCTGATTGTCCGCAATCGGGATCTACAGAAATTCCTCCGCCGGTTCTCCTTTGTTGGGAGAGGGGTCCTTGGGAACATCCACCATGTTCACATGTGCGGACTTCAAGGCCCGCTGACTGTTCTTCAGCTCGGTGGCTTACCACCTCCGTGAAGTGTCTTCATCTGTTCGGCACTCTCCGACTCCGTCCTCGATCGGGAATTTCATCACCAGGTAGTAGGTGGACATACATGCCTTTAATTTGTTCAGCGAAGGCCGGCCGAGGATGACATTATGAGCCGATGGCCGATCAACCACCATGAATTCGACCACTACTTGCCGCTGTCTGGACTTCTGGCCGAGGATGACAGATAATTGGATGCCCCCTTTTACCGTTACTGGGTCCTCGGAGAAGCTGATAATATCGAAAGTGACGGGACGGAGCTGGTCGTCCGTCAGCTGCATCCTCTGGTAGGCATGATAAAATATGATGTTCACCGAGCTCCCGGTGTCTACTAGGCACTTTGCAACATCGCAGTGCCCGATCCCGACCGTGAAGACAAGGGCATCTTCATGGGAGACCGCGACGTTGACAAGATCTTCGTCGCTGAAGGTGATGACTTCTCCAGTTCGGGCTCTCTTCGACGGCCACTCAGTCTTGGCCACCAAACGGGAGTAGGCCTTTGCCGACTTGTTGGAGGTGTTCCCGACGGCAGGTCCTCCTATGATTGTGAGGACTGACTTGCCCTCGTCTTGAGGTCCCTTGGTGATGGTATAGACCCCATTGTCACCAGGGATGCGCAAACCCATTGCCGTGCGTGGTCGGTCCTCTAGGGGCGGACTACCGATAAACCTGCGTTCGGCCTTTCTTTTCTTTGAAGCCGGGTGGGACTTCTTTCTCCTCATTTGTCGGCTTTCCGGCTCCGAACAAGCTGAGATGGACTCGGATTGGGTATGCTATCGGCCTCCGAGTCTTTCTTTCACCGATACTCTTTCTCTTTGCGCTCCAGATGAGCTTTCCACTGTCCCAAATTGGATGGCGCCGACCCACTGCCTGGGAGGAGCCGGCCCACCATCAGGGTCTCTGTCATCCCTCCGAGCGGCGTTCTGATTATCGTCTGCGTCCGCTCGGCAATTATTGGGTTACGGATTCCTCGGAGGTGGAGGTGGTAATCCACGATCCCTCCGAACGGGGGCTGGTCCCCTGTCTGCATTCCTGACAAAGTGGCCATAGTATCCTCGCCTAATGAGGTCCTCAATTTCCCCTTTGAGGTACTTGTATTCTTCCGTTTCATGGCCATAGTCGCGATGGAAGCGACAGAAACGGGAGTGGTCCTTATTCCTCCCATTGCTGAGTGCTTTTGGAGGCGGTCGGAGGTTCCGATCGTTCTTAATTACTTCGAGGATCTCTGTCATCGAAGAGTTCAGGGGAGTGTAATACTCGAATGTCTTGTAGGGGTGCCGGTAGGTCTGATCCCTACCAGACTTCTGCTTCTTTGAATCTCCCGAGCTTGGTGCCGGGTCGGCCGCCTCAGACCTTTTCTTGTCTGTCGGCTTCGGTGCGGCCTGCAGATTGTTCACGGTGTTGTTTTTCTGGGCCCGAGTCGTCTCGTCCGCGGAGGCGTACTTCTCGCACCCGGCGAGCAAGTCGTCCAGGTTCTTTGGTGGCTTTTTGGCAAGGGACCAACAAAGCTGACGATCGGTGACGTCGGCTTGCAGGCTAGACATATGCACCGCGGGCTCGATGTCCTTGATTTCAAGCACCTCGTTATTGAAGCGCTTGATGAATTCCCTTAGGGACTCGTCCTTCTGCTGCTTCACTGTTGACAGATGGTACGATGTTTTCTTGCGCACTCGGCTTGCTTGGAAGTGCGTCAAGAACTTGTTCGATAGCTGTTCGAATGAGGTAATGCTCTTGGTCAGGAGATTATTGAACCACGTGCGAGCAGCTCCCCTGAGCGTTGAAGGAAACATCCTGCAGATGAGGCCGTCACTCAAGGGGTAGAATAGTGTTGTGGAGACGAAGGCGTCTAGGTGCTGCTCGGGGTCGGTACTCCCATAGTAGGAGTCCAAGACCGGCATCTTGAAGTTGTTAGGGGGTGGTGCCCTCATGATCTCGTCCGAGAGCGCCGTAATTGCAGTATAGGTCGTTCTCGGCGGGGCTACCTTGTTTTGCTCCACCTGCTGAAGCCGAGTAGTTATCTCGAGTAGACGCCGCTCGACCTCGGACTGGGGAGTGTCCGGAGGCTGAGCGCCAGAACCTGGTGTTTCTTCGTTAACTCTTTCCCTCCAGAGGCCATCGAGGAAGGACCCCGGGCCTCCCACCGGAGGTGGTGCCATCGGTGCCTGGTGTTGATGTGACGGTTGATTCCGACCGACGGGCCGGGCCACGCTTCGTCCAGGAGTCTGATCAACCGTTGGGAGAATATTTAGCAAAGCGTTTGCCGGATCTGCCCTCGCCCTTGGCGGATGGGCCGCTTGCGGGACTTCTGGTGGTGGATTCGATGCCGGATGAGGATTCTCTCCTCCCCCTACCGAGTTGCTTGCTCGAGCTCCTCTCAAGACTTTCACAAGCTGCTCGATTTGCTGCTTCAGCTCGTCAAACTGCTGACGAGTGACGTATTAGGGAAGAGGTGGCTCACGGTCCGCCCTCATCGTGCTTTTGGTACTACCCATATGCACCGATGTCTCAGAAGGGGCGCGCGACCCCCGTGCTCGAGTTCTTCTGTGAGCCATTGAAATAGGAATACGTACGCACTAAACTCAGTCAAAAGAGTGCCCCACGATGGGCGCCAAACTATTACGGTTGGAAATCGCCTGTTGATCCGCGAGTGCATAAGGGTTTACCTTGAGGGATGACCTCTACTTATAGATTGGGAAGAGGCATGGAGGCACCGGGACTCGGGGAAGTAGATCGCCAATAGGACTGCCATGTGTCGTGACCGAGGAGACACTGGGTGGTAGACTCCGAGTAGAGTCGGAGACCTTAGCCAAGGAAGCTAGGTCGGTCGGCTCTGGGACCGACACGTGTCAACGTGTGAGTAATGGCCGGCGAAATAGTCGGTGTCGTATCGGGCGGAGAGAAGGGACTCTCCGGGAGGTAGCCGATCTCAATAGGACTCTGGCTCCCCATGGTGGGATCTTAACTCCGGCGCTACCCGGGAGGCCGAACACAAGGGAGGCCGAGTGCAAGGGGAAGCCGAGGGGCATGGGAAGCCGAGTGCAAGACACTCGGCGCTCGGGATCCGCAAGGCGCACTTGACACGTGTAAGATTTTAAGTGGAGGGATCATTTCCCTCCTAAC